>PVKM010024004.1:0-20799 GCA_004027735.1 Carollia perspicillata
TAATTTTTCCTCCTGTATGTATATCATATCTACCCACCCTCCCCCAACACACACACACACACACACACACACACACACACACACCCCAAAAAGGACAAGCAGATGTCACAAAACTGCAAACTAGTATGGAAGTTGGAAAGTCATCCTTTTCTGTCAATCATTCTTAAAATACTACAGAAAATTTCTGCCCCTTGATTTTAATTCCTTACTCAATGAAATGGGGAGAAATTAACTAAAAAATACAATGAAAAATTTATTGACGCCTGTGACATGATATTATCCTTTAATGGAGTAGAACATATACTAATGATTTTTAAAACATGATGTGGAGAGCAGAGTAAACTATTACCCAGTAGATCTCTGCTTGATCCAGCTTTTATGTCCTTTCCTACATACCCACCTGCCTCAGGGAGGCTGCAAAAGCCTCATGAGAACTGTTGAGCCGGGTCCGGAATTGGCTGCAGATGCTTTTGGCCAACTTGGAAGCACTGAGGCTCTCAATGGCTTCCTGGGCCACCTTCCTCTTCCACTCGAGGGTGATGGCCGGCGGGCTCACCCACGTGATGCGCTGGATGATCTGCCAGGACAAGAACAGTTAGATCAGAGGCAGAAACCGTTAGAAAGAACCAACGCCCTTCCCTCTCTGAATTATCCATTCTTAAGACAGGTGCCATATGAAGTCTAAGACTGCTCTCCAATTCCCTCTACCTCATGATTAGGGCTTGGGCCAAAGGAAAGGATTAAAGAACACTAGACCTAGTCTATGTGTTCATAAGCTCTCAATACATTACACCTAGTGCCAGAGAGTACCAGATAAATAAATCCCTCTGTGAAGTCAGTCAATCCCTCTGTGAACTCCACATAACAGGCGGATCACATTCCAGAAAAGGAACCACACCCACAGCCTCTGGCAACAAAGACTGGTTCTGAGAAAACATTTAGGTTGGGACAAAGAGATATGAAGAAGCTAGTGAGGCAGTCTTATGGCTGCATAAAATAGCATTTAAACACACCGCTTTTAAGAGTTAAAGATGGTGACAGTAACAATTACACCAGAACAAGCACGAGCCAGAATCCTCCCCGGAAGGAAAACAAGGGCGCGTGGCCACCTTGCACTAACAGAAGACCCCATCGCAGTGACTAGGGTTCGCGTGAGCCAACTAGGGCTGACCATTTTCTCTCTAAGCAGCCTCTACCTGTTTGATTTGTTCCCACAGCATCCTTGTAACCGAGGACCCCGAGTGAAATGTGACTTCGACATGATAGGCAGCGTTTAAAATCTGAAAGAAGACACACAAAAGAAAATAAGTATGTCCTGAGTGGCTTTTTAAAAAATGCAGTAAGTGATATTTACTCCAAGAACATAGTGTGGTCTCAAGGTTTTCAAATTTAACCCCCAATGTATGTGCAGTGTCAATGCAAGCCGGTCGTGCATTTTGTGACGATTTGGATGCCTTTTTTTCATCTCCTTCTGGCTCGCTGACTTAATTGCAGTTGTACAGTTCACAAGCACCTCCTACAGGCAGTGGTCGTAGGATAGGAAATGAGCATAAATAAAATTCTAAGTGGATCGACAAGAAGTTGAAAAGGAAATTGTTGGCTAACTTGATGTTGGGCTTATGCGTGGATTCTGTTTCATGTGTTATCCAGGACGTGGTGTCTTAAACTCTTTGAGTACCTGTTTGAGATTATTACTGGTGATGTGAACTGAGACATCCTGAGACTTCTCCAGGCTCTGCAGACACCGTTCCAGCGTTCCGACAAAACTCTCCCGTAGGTAATCCACTGAGCTGATCAGCTTGTTCGCCACCGCCTGGTTCAGCCGGGAGACGATGAGCTCCTGGATCTGCCGGATGCAGCATTTGATCTCTCTGGTGCCTACCGGTTCCCCATTCTCAGGGACAATGACATCTATGGGGGCAGAGAAATGAGTTAGTTGGCTGTGAGGGGAAGGAGCAGGCATACCTAATGAAAACATCTCTCAAGCCAAGGAGCTACCACGGACAACAACTACAAAACAGATGGTTGGCTGATGAACTCTGACCCTCAGGGTGATAGGGGCCATGTAACCCTCAAGTACTTAAGGGAGCTAATCATCCTAAGAAGGAGCAATGGTGTCTAGAATAAGCCTATTGATTTTGTTAGCTTTTAGGTCACATTTATTTTATTGAGTGCAGACTCTTTGAAAGCACCATAGTAAGTAATTTCCACACAGTCTAATTTCATTCTCACAGTAGCTTTGTCAGGTGGACATTACTGTTCTCAGCTGTAGGTCAGGAAACAGTCTCAGAGGGAGGACAGAGTGGCCACGGGAAGAGGATGGTACAGGCAGGAAGCACTACAGGCAGCACTGAACCCAGAGCTCATGAATTCCAAAGCCTCTGGTCTTTATAGTTTTTCATACCTCCTGGCAGACTGAGAAACCGCAGAGTCAGGAATTCAGTTATAATCAATTACTAGATAAATAAAAAGTCAGACTGGAACACTGATTGTCCCCTCCATGCCACTTCCTCTTCCCAGGATTCGAAACTCTGTTTTGTAAGCCAAGGACAGAAGAAGTTAACAGAAGATAAATTACCTGCAAACACTCCACTCCTAAAAAGGCACTCTTGTGTTTACTGGGGGAAATTTAGTGTCACCTCTTTGGAGGAAACCTGCCAACATCTATCAAAATTCTAAACTAACTAACCACCACCACCACCAAAAACCTATATAACCTTTTACCTACCCACACTGCTTCTAGAAGTTATTTTTCTAGAAATATACCCTTACAAGCCCCAGAGATATATATGTATAACGATGACTAATGCAGTCCAGTTTGTAATAGCAAGAAAATAAATAAATAAAAGAAACAAAGAAATAGCCTAAACGTTCATCAGTAGGGGAATAGTTAAATAAATTAAGGTACAGCCATTACGAGAAGACTCATTTGTATACACATTTATGAAAAGGTCTCTAAATTAAGTGAAAAAGCAGCAGGCAGCAGATACGGAGGAAAACTGGACGGCTGGGGGTAGTATGTCTATACCTCTGAGTTAAGTACCATGTATCGTCTTAATAGAAATCTGGCTCCACAGAATATGTTGTAGACCTCTTCTAAATCGATTTATTGTTGCCCCAAAAATACCCAGAGAGGACTCAGAACAAGGTAAAAAGCAAATATGTAAGTTGTGTCTAACATATAGCCGACCAGGTAAGTAGATCCACAAACACACATGTAGTTGACAGGGCCAGATACGTGCTCTGCTTGTTCCCAGGCACTCCCACATCTGCTGAACTAACCATTATACCCCAGACACCAAACACGGTATGCCTGGCAATGACGGACAATCAAGTATTTCATTGTCGGCCCAACTTAGCTGCCCTGTGTATACTATGACGTCAGCACACACAGCCCAGGGTCTTGAATTACTCAGGGGACTTCCCAGGATTTCCACTGCAAGTGAGCATGTCTCAGCAGCTCCTTACAGTAGGAATTCAACAAAGAGGGAATTTTGTTAACCTTTACAAAAACCGGTAAGAAATGAAGCCTCCTATGCTTGCTAAAGCCAACTATGCTTCCTTTGCATCTGTAAGTTTAAAGGCCCCACACCATCATTCCCGTACTCATTCAGTCACCAAAGAGGCACGTAACAGACTCTGTGTTATTTGCTGCAAGGGATATAACAATAAGGCCCAGATACTATTCTCCTGAATCTTCGGGATTTCAGAAAACAGGAGACCATAATTGTTAATAACTATAATACAAAAATGAAAGTAGAATATGTCAGACATTTCCATTACAAATGAGATGCTTTGGGAGTTCAGATGAATGCAATGGTTATTAGCTAAGAAAATCAAAGACAACTTCATGAAAAATGTTACTTGGAAGATGCCTTGAAGGGTACGTAGCACTCACAGACGATAACAGACATTTCAGGGTTAGGACATGGAGCAAAAAGAAAAAGTAAGAGGCGCACAGAGAAGACGGCGAGCACTTGAGAGCAACTGCAACAGAAATTACATGAAGGTGCACAGCAGGGAGTGTGACCGGAAAAGCTGGGAAGGGCTAGGCTTTGGAAAAATCTTTAATACTAGGTGAAGAAGTCTAAGCGTAGTCTGTAGGAACAGGGAGCCAGTAAAGATGAACTAGAGAAAGGAGAAAAAGGTGGCAGTGAGATCAACCAGGTAACAACAGTTCAGTTAGACTAAAGAAGAGGGAATAGAAAAGCAAAGGTTGATATAACATATGGGAGAAGACTCATCAGGACTCGGCAACCCAGCGGGAGTGGGCAAAGAGAAAGAAAACAGCTAAGGCAATGCTGAGGACTTGAAGCGGGCTACGAGGGAGACAGTGGCACCGCATAACCAGGAACAGACTGAGAAGCAGTGAAGCACGGAGAAAAGGGGATGGGCTCAGGAATCAGACTATATCGATTCAAATTCTGTCTCTACAATTTAGGAGTTATGTACCCTTGAGCAAATTACTGTCTGAGCCTCAGTTCCCTCATCTAGAAAATGGCAGTAAGTACAATGCATCTAGGGAGCTATTTTTGAAAAAACAAACAAACAAACAAACAAAAAACATAATGCCCTTAGGTCCCATGCCAAAAACTCTTGAAGAATTAGCAGTCTCAGGCATCTGCATTTTCAAAAACCCTCCCAGGTGATTTGGATATACAGCCATGGTTGAGAACCTAAAGCATAACTTGCAAACCACGCCGTTCTAATGGTAGTGGAGTTCATGTTTGCTGCAGGGAGGTCTATTTAGCTGTCAGTAGACAAAGTCAGCAGCATCTAAAACTTTGGTCACCAAAAGACTAATCTCTGCGGCCCAATCTTGTTAACAGCCATTTTAAGAATGGGACCACCAGAAAAGCTAAAAACACTACTTTGGGAAAGGCTCCTAAGTTGGGTTTCAAGAGCAGCCTAAAAGAAAACAAAAAATGGAGACTCACACACAAAAAGAGCCAATAAAGAATGGGCTATGCCAAAGGAGCCAAGGTTAAAGCATGACTTAGTAACATTCTTCGAGCGTCTCTTTTCCAGCTCATTAAGGTCAAGTGGACCCAGACACAAACTGGAGATTATAAATGATTTCCAGCAGGCGCCTACTGGTGACGGGGCGTAGATGAGAGAACCCTGAGGTTTCTCCATTTCCAGCTGGAAAGGGAAGAGGGTCCTGTCACCCCACCAAGTGTTCTGGGAACTACCTTTAAACTCCATGTTGGCAGCATCATCCAGAAGTTCCTCCTTCATGGTGTTGAGTGTCTCAACAATCATGTCCTTCATTTCCTCCTGCTTTCGGTTGGCAATATTCATCAATGATTCATATAACTCATTCTCCATTTTTCGCGTATATTCTAGACGTTTGGGAGTAATCTGCAGGTCCCGCTGCATGTCAAAGGCCTGGTTAATAAAGATGTCAAGGCAGCAGCAGTGCACCAGGTTCAGGGCCTTGGCTCCATCCACCAAGCAGGCCTGTAGCACCTGGTGAGAAAATGTGCTCAAGTGTCTCAGCTTCTCACTTTGTTCCACCAACATGCTCTGAGCTTTGGTGTCCTGGCCAGAGGCCCCACAGTTGCAGTGACTGATGCTCAGATAGCCCAGGTCAATTAGCTGGCGATGAAGTGGCGATCTCTCCTTCTCCATTCTTTTGGTGGAGGAGTCAATTATCTCTGAGCCCAACTTCGGTACTTTGAAAAAGAATATGGGGAAAGAGAAATACTTTCGGATTTCCTGAAGCTCTTGCTCATCCCTCTCGGATAGTTCATCTTTGTGAAGTGCATAGGTTATCACGGGGAAGAAATCATTCACCAAGTCACCCAGAACATCCACTGTGGGCCGGAGGCTTTGGCACGGTGCTACCACAATGTCCACATCCTGGAATGGTAATGAGGTCATATCAGCACTTCAGGGTCAACTAATCCTTGCCTCCCCAAAGTCCCACACCGAGACCAAAATTCAGATCTATAATGGGGCAACTGGACTTTGGGGTCCAGTCATCTGCCCCCAGTCATCTGTCCACCTCCTTCCTCAGTTACCAATACTCATCCAGAGAGAGTGAAAAAACAAGTAAGTAGAAAGAATGGCAGTGTCCTTAGCCATTTCAGATGAAAAGAATACTTCCTAGTCCCTCACTTCCTATGTTGTTTGGAAACTCACGATTCTCTCTGATGAAGAAGACAGACAGATAGAAGAAAGAACTGTTATGGAAGTTATCAGACTAAGAGTGAGTCTGCCTGGAACATTCCCTGCCGCATCTCACAGCCCCACCCCCACATCCCTAACTGGGCTGGCTCTGAAGCAGCCTTTAAATCTCGATGTGTATGTCATGTCATACCCTTACAGAGGTTTTCCTATGACATAGTCCCAAAGCATTTTTCTCTGCCTCTCCTTCTCTTACTGTTTAACACATCTAAAATTTTTTTATTTAAAATACATTTTCCCCATTAGCCAATAAACTCCTTGAGAGCAGTGACTATGTCCATCTTATTCATGATTATAACTCCAGTGTCTATTATAGAGTAAGTCCTCAATATTGTCGAATCAATCAAGCTACAGCAAGCTAAAAGCCAGGCCTGCCAACATGCCAACATTATTACTGTCCTATTCTCTGAGTCTGCAGGTATCCCAAAGTCTTAGCCATTTAAGTATTGGAAATACCTTTATTCTCAGGATCACGTGGTATAGCAGAAACTAAAGTCTGCCCATCCGATCAATATTCAGCCTCTGCATTATTTGGGAAGGCAATGTCCTCTACAGACAGGGGTGGCCAACTAAGTATGTGGGTCTACCAGGAAAGCCCTTTAGAGGAGATTTGATTCTACCAAGAAGTATGCCCAGTGGCCTTGCCCTGCTTGCCTGGAGCAGACGTGACATCTAGAGCAGAGGTGGTCACACCATAGCTGCAAGGCAAACCTCAGTGTGGACCCAGAGTTAAGGATCGTGAAACGAAAAACCCCAGGAGCCTGGAAACCTGATGACCACAGAGCTCCCACACAAGCCCTGAACTGCCTAGCAGATCTCCTTTAAAAAAAAAATTAACCTGTGTCTTATTTAAACAAGCCCCGGCTTTTCTGACTGTCTTTTGCATTTGATTGAACCCAAGTTCTTAAAGTGAGTTTCAAGAATGATCTTCAGTTTAGAAACACACCTTTTACAGGTCCTTTTCCTAGCCAACAGTTTCCGCTCTGTGTTTTCTTTCTTTCCCGAGGATCCTGGAGCACTCTGGAGCACATAGTTCCATCTGCTGCATATGTTGCTCCTCTGTATCCCTGAAATTGGCTACTGTGCCTGGCATTCTGGACCTAAGGGTTGACCTGAAGACTCACGCCCGTATCACCACCACCAAGGGCACACCAATTCCCGATGTCTTTAAGGGTCTACAAACTCAAAAATCAATCCTCCACTGCATTCTAGCACATTTTACGTGCTAGAACTCAACACAAATCTGCCCAAATTTGTGTCCTTAATAGTTATCAGATGTTGAAATTTTACTTTATTTGAAATCTAAAAAAATAGACAATTTGTTTAGTTCCTTTCAGAGTAATACTCTGTTTTCATTCTTTACCTTATTTGAGCAACATGTATTTCTGATGAAGACTTTCAAATATCAAATCCTAGAACCTCTTGCCTTTTTGATCTCCTTCTCTAGATAAGTAAGAAAGAACTGAGAAATGCCAGGCTATTGTTTCTCATACTATGTGTGTGAGCACGCGTGTTTGTGTGTGTGTCAGAGAGAGAGAGATCTCTCCCATTCTCCCATTCAAAGCACAACGGTCTCACCTTCCCCAACAAAGCACTAGTAAGTTTCATCCTAAAGTACGTCGCATAAGTGCCATTTGGCTGGCCACTTTCAACTCTAAAGCTAAAAGTGCTTTCAGTATCTCACCATTTGTATTTGAGCAAACACACATCCACCTATTTTCCATCCAAGCCTAGGACAAGAAGAAATCTGCTGAGTCATCTGTGCCATAAAGTGTTTTCTGACTGGAAAATTAATCTGACACTCACCGTGACACTCAAAACAAACCCTCTTTCACTCCTGAGTCACACTGCTAGAGTAAGAATCATTTCATGAAGCATATGGAAAACATGGGTAAGAACTTCTAATGTTTAGAGTAGAACATACAACTACCTAAATGCGAACATTATAATTTCATATAATTAGAAAAAGGCTCAAAGAAAAATCCTCAAGAAATGAAAATATAATATGGTACAGAACATCCATTTTAAAATTGTGAAGCTATCTTAAATATACACATTTTAAAAGACGTAAGCCGCCCTGACTGGGTTGGCTAGGTTGGCTCGGCACAGTCCCACGCCACAAAAGGTTACCGGTTCAATTCCCAGTAAGGGCACGTGCTTGGGGTGCAGGCCAGATGCCAGTTAGGGGTGTTTGAGAGCCAGCCAACTGGTGTTTCTCTCTCACATTGATGTTTCTCTGCCTTTCTTTCTCCCTACCTTCCCCTCTCTCTAAAGTAAATAAAAGCCTAAATATTCAAAACCAAAATAAGTGTTGTTCAGAAAATTTTCAGGAAGAATTTTTGTTTCTTTGTTTATTTGATGGATTTTCTTAAAATTCTAAAATGAATTCCCGGGTTTTCCTCAAAGGACCATTTTGTGTGTGCAACAGAACCACTGGCCAAGGCTGCCAAGTCCATTTGTAGAATCAATATCCTTTCTAAGACCCAGCTGAGCTGAGTTGCTCAGGGATGCACATTCATTTGTTTTCAATGGATTCAAGGTTTTTGAATGGGAGATATTGCCTGACATGCTGGCACCCAGAAACAACTTGTCTCCTCCTCAATATATCCTGTACTGAACAAAAACAGATAGAAACCTCAAGCACCATGCGCTCTTCCCCATTTCCCAGGTAAGTGACTTGTACAGTTGGCCCACCGTTCTGTCATGACTTCTAGAGGACAGGAAAAAGGGGCTGCTGGCCGAGCCCTTGGCAGCAGCACAAACTGGACCGGAATGTGATATGAGATTCTACAATATTTACGGTGAAGGGATGACTCATGCCTCACAGTTATAAACAAAAAGGAAGCCAGCACTGTCTCCTGGAGACAGAGAGTAAAAAAAATAACTGATAGAGGATGAGCCAGACCTGTTCTGGGCCCTGTTATGACCACCTGCGAGTTCCCTCTGACCTTGGACTGCCTGTTCCACGGAAGGCTATGTTCCTTCCCAGATCCTAGAACAGCACCTGGCACTGAGTGAGCATTCAATAAATAAAGGTGAAAGGAATGGACAAATGAGTGATGCCTTTACTACTTGCTCAAAACCACTTTCAATAACCATGAGTAATCCTGGCTGGCTAGCTCAGTTGGTTAGACATGCCAAGGTTGCGGGTTCTAGCCCTGGTCAGGGCACATATAAGAAGAAATCAATGAATGCATAAAGTAAGTGAAAAAACAGATTGATGTTTCTCTCCCCCTCCCTTCGTTTCTCTACAGTCAATAAGTAATTTTTTTAAATTAACCACAAATAAAATTTTCTACCTTTCAACCCATATCCCACACATTTATCTGGAATTGCTGCCTGCCTCCACTCCAAGAATGATGCAGTGAGTGAGCATTTCACTTCTAACTCAGCCAAGGAACCAGAATCGCAGGGAAGCATGAGAGTCCCCATACTTCCACTTTAAGTCACAGTAGATTTCTACAGAGATTCCTTCTGTGGGACACATTCTGCACAAATCTATGGGATCTACAGATACTGACATTACCATCAATTTTCTTGGCAAGACTGAGAATGCAAGAGAAAGGAGACTGCTACTCTGCAGGCACCAGAATTCACCTCTTCGGTTTTGTTTTTGGTGTGAATGACACTATCTTAAATGCTAAGAAGAAGTCACACAGCTGCTGAGGAAGCCTGACAGCTCCCTAGGACGGCCAGCTCCACTGATGAGAGCCCCGTGCTGTGCCCATGGCGCGTGGCCGGCACCCGTTTTCAGCCAAGAATGGCCACGCCGACTGCCGCTTTAGACCGAAGGCGGCCATGTCCTCAGGTAGGTCACAGCTGTCTCTGCTTTCTCTGCAGTCCCGAAACCTCGGGTTTATGTCACACAAAAGAAAAGAACACAACTACGTAGTTGTCCTGCCTTGCTCCTCCATGGACACACCCTCAACTTCATCCCTGCCGCCAAATTCTCCCTATTTTTACTGTCGAGTCTCCCATGCAATTCTCACAGAGCAGCTGAAAGGCAGTTTTTTGTGTGTGTTTGTTTTCACACAGGGTTAATTCTTCTTTATTTTTATATAGCTCCTGGAACTCATTATCACTCTTTTTTAAAAAAGATTTTATTTATTTATTTTTATAGAGGAGAGAAACATCAGTTTGGTTGCCTCTCATGCATCCCCTACTGCGGACCTGGCCTGCAACCCAGGCGTGTGCCCTGACTGGGAATGGAACCGGTGACCCTTCGGTTCACAGGCCGGCACTCAATCCACTGAGCCACACCAGCCAGGGCTCATTATCACTCTTAAATGTTATTTACGTATTAAGAAAACACCGCTCTACTCTTGTTACATTGTAGAAAGTACCTCGACTCTTCTGGGTACAGTCTCACAGGGGAGCTGCACCTCCGGGGCTGTAGCACACCTACCTCATCAGCACCTGGGGCTGGGCTGAAGCCAACCGATAGCTTCATGCAGCGGTCAGCACAGCATGGATGCAAGCTCATCTCCCTACTCAGTTAAAGCATCCGTTTGGTAACTCAGGTGCTGGAAACAAGGCCGGCTTGGGGAAAAAACACAATCCCGACCGAATCCCTAAACTAACCACAGAAAGCATGATGCTAAAAGTGGAAACATATTTACAAACCCAAACACCCCAAAATAGGGGCTCTGCACCTCCACTGATAAGCATGAAGCCCTTAAGGATCAGAACTATCTTCTCTGCACTTCATACTTCTTGTCTGTAAAAGACAAGTTTACAAGAATGTACTGAATGGACACTTTGCATTCTGCCTGTGGATATTCAAACACCCACAGATACAGATAAGGTAGGAATCTGAAGCTTTTTTCTTTTACCACTTACTACATCCATTGAGAAAGAGAGAGACAGAGAGAGACAGGCAGACAAAATATGGAGAAGAGAGAAGGAGGAAGGGAAGACTTTATTTACCTATTAACTTTATGACTTTAGCTTTTATATTATTTGCCCTTTTATAACATTTCTCTTCTTTCATTTTATTACAAAAGTACTTCATAATGAATTATGAAAAACTCTGTCTCTAATTACAGCCGAATCATAACTATAAGTAAATTAGAACCAGGAGGACTTAGGTTTGACAAGAGGAAGGAGTTCCAACGCGGACAGTTCTGAGGGAAGGGATGAATGACAGAGAGTAGGTAATCCTCTTCTCAAGGACACAGATTAACTCATACAAAGGGAGGAGGGAACTGGCTTCTAGGCACCAGACACTGCTAGGTGCTTTACATATACTCTGCCATTTAAGCTTCAACTCACACCAGTCCTAAAACCCCCGTCTCGCAAATGAGAGAACCGAGCACCAGAGTGCCACAGACGGGGTTAAGTGACAAAGACGGGGTGTAAAGCCAGGTCCACTTGACTGCAAGCACCATGTCTGAATAGTAACTGAAGGTCCACTGCACGTCAGGAACCATCTGCCAGGGATGTTCTGAAAGAAGAATAAAGGTTGGACAAGATGATTTCAAGGACCCTAACAATGCTTGTGTTCTATGTTAAGAAGTATATGCTGGCTACAGAGTAAAGGCCCTGCTATGAAACAATCCTGCAAGGACTGGGTGACATATCAGAAAAGAAGTCAAAAGAAGTACTTTCAGCCCTGGCTGGTGTAGCTCAGTGGACTGAGCACGGGCCTGTGAAGAAAAGAAATACTTTCAATCTCTTAGTCTCTGAACTGGGAAAGATTCCCTTCCCCCACCACCCTCTTCTCACAGGGAAACACCAGCAGACTCCTGAGGCAGGGAAAGGAGGGAAGAAGACTTCTGGTGCAGGAAAGAGGCCGGCTCCCAGGAAAGGGAGAAGACGAAAGAGAAGACTCTGATCCTGGACAGATTTGCTCCTCGGGAGCCAACCGTGGAAGGCCAAAAATTAATCCCTGGAGGAGAACTGAGAAAACTGTTCTTGAGAGATACCAAGGCTTCTCTGGTGAGCACAGGATTTCTTTTTTTTTAATCTTGCCTCTAAACTACACATATCCTTAATAGGTAAGTTAACCTATACGGAGTATTCCCAGGTTTTTTGGCAAAAAACAATGTATGCAGGACAGTTACATTTCACTATGTATGTCAGTGTGCGTTAGGGGAAAGGCGAGAGACGTGCTAAAATCAAAGAACACAGGACTACTGCCTGGAAGAGATTTAGCATTTGCCTGCACCTCCCAAATCCTTTTTTTAAAAAACATATCACTTTAGTTTCCCTTTCTTTTTGCCCCAGAAAACCATGGTTTCTTTTTTAATATCTCTTGAATATCATTATTTCTCTGTCTTATATATGTTATCCCAAATTCATTTCTTTGCCTTGAAATGCCCAGTTTTGGCCTAATTTCATATACTTTCTCCTCCCAAAAGGATTTTCTTGCTTTGAGAACCTTCACCCAGATGTCTTTCCTACTTTTTACCAATCAACCATTATCTTTCAATTCAGGTATATTCAAGAGAAGATATAGTATCTAAGAAAGTAAACAACACACAACAAATTTACTTCTATAAAGGGCCATAATAAATGCCAATAACTGCCCTGCCTGGTGTAGCTCAGTGGACTGAGTGCGGGCTGCAAACCAAAGGGTCTCAAGTTCAATTCCCAGTAAGGGCACGTGCTTGGGGTACAGGCCAGATGCCAGTTAGGGGTGTTTGAGAGCCAGCCAACTGGTGTTTCTCTCTCACATTGATGTTTCTCTGCCTTTCTTTCTCCCTCCCTTCCCCTCTCTCTAAAAATAAGCAAATAAAATATTTTAAAAATAATTTTTAAATAATAATAAAGGCCAATAACTAGACAAAAATTGAGAGAAGCTAACCTTCTAGCAATAAACTGCTCAGGACAAACAGAACCAACAAGCAAAACAGAGAGAGACTCAAAGCAGAGAGCAGGCCGGCAGCTCTGGACGGGGACTAGGGGACTGCAGGACGGAGCAAAGAAAAAGAACTCGTAGGCCCGAACGGGCTGTGTGAGGGCTGTGCGGGAGTGCGGGTGGAGGGGTGGGTGGAGGTGGGAAAGGCTATGAAGGGGATAATTGGTAATAAAAAAACACAATAAAAATGAAGTATTAAAACATGTTTAGCTCCGACTGATGTGGCTTGGTGGATTGAGCACCAGCCAAAGGGTTGCCGGTTTGAACCCCAGTCAGGGAACATGATTGGATTGCAGGCCAGGTCCCCACATGGGGGTGTGAGAGGCACCCACACACTGACACTTCTCTCCCTTTCTTTCTCTATCCCTTTCCCGAGCTCTAAAACTAAATTTTTTAAAAATTTAAAAAATTTAAAAAAATTTAAAAAATTAAAAAAAAATTTTTTAACCATTTGGATTAAAAATTTTCCATAAACTTTTGTCATTTTAAGTAAGATCCTTTATAATGATTCTGGCTTGTGAAAGTGTTAACTGCTGAGAAATTAAAAATACCAATGTCTGTATAACATTAAAACAGATTTTTTCCAGCGAAAGCTATTGATTGATGTTATAAAGAGAAAACTTTTTAACTCCAACTGGTTAATGGTACAAATAGTAAAAAAAAAAAAGTTTATTTGCAGTTTAGTAGACCTCTCCTAGAAACATCAATCTACTTCAGTTCACTGAAATATACCCTTACCAGACATCACCATGAGCCAAAAAAGGTGTCGGCATATGGCAGGCTGGCTGCCAGGTGACACATACATTTGTCCAAAGGGCCAAAGAACACCTGTGGGGACCAGCATGCTATTGATAAGAGCAGAACCACTGAGCGCTATGGAACAGCCGTGGGAAATGAAACGGCACCGCTTCTTTTCATTCCTTTTCTCCCAGTGTTCGGCGGGAAAAAAATACACATACACGACACACATCAGGCTGAGACAAACCTGAGGCGCACTACTGCGGTCCGCTGGATTTACAAGAGGAGAAAAGAGAAAAGGAGGCGGGCAGATGTATGCGCAGCAAGGCGGGGTGCGGAAGGGGACTGTGTCTGCACCCCAAGACTGATCCAGCACATACGGTGAGCAGTGAAATGTGTTGCCAGCTGGAAAATGACTATGGTTTTGTCTTCATTGTTGTTGTTGTTTTCAACGTTTTAAATTTAACAAAAACAAGGTTTTAGAAACTAATGGCTTGACATGTTCCTGTAACAATGAATTATGAACCAAGAATCTCGGGGGACCCAGAACTAAAAAGCTGAGAATGCCGAGTGCTGTGGGTTCTTTGGCTTATTCCGGAAAAACCGAAAATGGTTCATTTATGAGGCCTTTAAAGTAGCACATTAGAAGAACGACCATTGTATAAGAGGGTAAGGAAAACTTCTGCTTTGATAATTCGACAGTTAAAAATGAACATCCATTTCCCTTAATTCAATCTTGGTTTCCTTTACTTCAATGTTTCCTTTTTTACCACCCCTTTACACACCAAATGGAAGGGCTGTTTAGAGCTAACTCCCTGGTCCTGAATACAAAGGGAGCTAAACAAGATCTTTCTCACTGGCACGAAAAATCTCCCAGGTAGCGGTGAAATGCCCCGGCAGCGAGCTGGGTGTGGCTGCTGTACTTAATGGGGACAGGAGCCTGACTAGAGGCAGGCCAGGGCCTGAGCTCCACAGAGGCTGCTAAGGTCACTCTGAGGCTCCACATCAAGGGGCTCTAAACTGTGAACAACTGCTGGGGCCCGTTGCTATTTCTACATCAAAACCATCAGAGAATAAAGCAGATCCGGAGAAACAGCGGCCAAGGAAGCCTCAGAAACCACATGAAACAGAAACAAAGCCTAGTGAATTCCTCAAGAAAAGAGAAGAATATTCTTTAAGAAAGACTATATACTTCAAATGTATGGAGAGAAAGCTGTTTGGTATATCTCAACGTCCCACCGGGTAGCCTGCTCAACGGCTGCTGCGGTCGGGGTGCTCAGCGCGCACCAGGAGCAGGGCTGGCAGCTCTCACGGGAAGGCACGCGCTCAGGGTGCACTCGGGTAAGGCTCCCACGCTCCTTCCCCGTGTCACCTCAGTTCATGGAACAAAAGTAAATGAGCGTCAAAAACGGAAACCAATAAAATAAATAAATAAAACATTAAACAAATGAAACCAATAAAATGAAGGGGCACCAAGAAACCAAATAACTTGCTCCTCCTGTAATGGTTTTGCTCACATTCTAAGACTGTTTTTAAAAGGCAAAAACAGGCAACCTCACTGCCCAACTTAAAGCAGGCATTTCACCTGTTTAACAGGGTAAGCTGCAGGTCACAAGGTATTAGGTCATAGCATCAATTTATTGGTTGCTACCATTCGTTTTTTTAAAATGAAGTCAAACAGCCCTGGCTGGTGTAGCTCAGTGGATTGAGCACGGGCCTGTGAAGCAAAGGGTCGCCGGTTTGGTTCCCAGTCGGGGCACATGCCTGGGTTGCAGGCCAGGTCCCCAGTGGGGGACACATGAGAGGCAACCACACATTGATGTTTCTCTCCCACTCTTTCTCCTTCCTTTCCCCTCTCTCTAAAAATAAATAAATAAAATATTTAAAAAAAAATGAAGTCAAACAGAATAAAAAGGAAAATAGTGTGTTTTGCAAGAAGTAAAAGTATTATTTCATGAAACTTTATTTCAAATGTACATGTGTACATATGTACTGGGTCCTGTTATAAATCATTATTTCTTAAAATGTTTTAAAATCTACAAGTATGAAAATCACTGAGCTACTGAAACCTGGAGAAAACTAGACCAGGGCAATATACTACAGACAGATCAAATGCTTATGACCTGTGAAGAAGTTCATGGGTCAAGTGAGGAGCCTCAGTCGACACACAAGAATTACTCTCAGAGTTATCTAAGAACACTTGCAATTGTCCCTGAGCTAAGAAGTGCGAGCTCTAGGTATGAAAACAGGAAAGCCACCACTGAAACTGACCTGAGAGAAAATGCTGTCTTATGCAAGGGGCAGCCCCTGCAAAATGGAATTATCTTCTGGAGGGCGGGCCCCTTGTACTACAGGCTTCCTCTACCAGGCGAGTGTTCTAGGAACCATCTGTTTCAGTGTACCAGCTGGTGGTGTTGTGAGAGGCTGCATTTGGCATCATTAAAATTTTTTGTGAAGAATCTTTCAATATGTTTGCCCATTTCATGATGGGTGACTTATGAGCACACCTGCCCACACTGCGCTGCATGTTCAGCAGTTTTTGACCAAAAAGGGCATACTCCCATGCCCCACCCTCCTTATTCACCTGATCTCACCCTGAGCAACTATTTTTGTTTCCCCGGATGAAAAAAGTTCTCAAAGGAAACATTTTGCTGATATGGAAGAAGTGAAACAAAAATGGCAGAAGCACTAAAGGCATCAAAATCGACAAGTTCAAAAACTATTTTGGGCAGTGGAAAAAACGTCTCTGTCGGTGTATTGCATCAAATGGAGAGTACTTTGAAAGTGACTGAAGTTTAAACATGTAAGACTAAATACATAATTTTTAATAAATAAATTATGGGGTTTCTGCCCTCCCCTTGTATACATAGCCCCCTCTAGCTTTTATCAAGACAAAATAAATGCGGACTCTGGCCCTGACTGGTGTGGCTCAGTGGATTGATTGCCAGCCTGCAAACCAAAGGGTCGCTGGTTCAATTCCCAGTCAGGGCACGTGTCTGGATCGTAGGCCATGTCCACAGTAGGGGATGCACAAGAGGCAACCATACATTGATGTTTCTCTCCCTCTCTTTCTCCCTCCCCTCCCCTCTCTAAAAATAAATTAATGAAATCTTTAAAAATAATAAATCTGGACTCTGGATGGAAGTGACAGTTTCTACTTCATGAACACCATATAGACCATGGCTACAACCAAAGGGAACTATGGCCACAAGCAAAGGGCTCTTTCACTGACTAGGAGATCAAGCCTGTTAGAATAAGGGTAAATGAAGAGGTTTTAAGAGAAAAGAAACCACTCTCCTAGTCTTGCCAACCTAGCTCTTTCTTCCTGGCACAGCTAACCAAGGTGATAGACTCTATTCTGACAGTGTCTGCATTCTGTCATTCCTGCCCACCCCGGACCCTCGGGCATAGTCACATCCTTTGCTGATCCCCAGTTAGTCTAATAAAATAGCCCAGTCCTAGCACAAGAGAGTAGTCCTTCCTAAGTGGAGACAGGAATACCAGACAGGCAACATGATTTTTAGGATATGCCATGAGACCTGTTTTTCTTTAGAGAGTTTACTGCAAAAGAGAAGCAAATGACATTCCTCTCACACCGGGATCTCCAGATCTCATAACATTGAGCCAGACGTCCTCACATCCCCAAGCTCCTTAGAAAGTACAACATGATCTATATCCCACTTAGCTCGGCAAGTGATGGCTAAGCCTAAGGAAAACCTCACAAAACTTTTTGCTTGTCTCAACTCTCACAAGAACATTAACTATGCATTGTCGTATTGCTCCTTTTAGAAAGGGATGGCTAGAGGCACTCCTGGCAACACCTTCCTGCTAAGAAAGGAAAAGGATTTCTAATCCTGATTGTAATTATTCTGTAAAAGCATGTCAAGATGTAAGTATCACACTCCCTCTATTTTAGAAAGGGAGATAGGAGGCAAGGAGACAAGCCAATTGCTCAGGGCCGTGTGCATGACAGCAGAGGCAGGGATGGGCACTGCTCCAACCATGTCCGTTTCCAACTTCCTAGACTGTGTTCCTTTGACTTTATCAGCTGATGCTCGGAGCCCAGGGTATATAATGCCAAATTACTTTCTGAGAAAGCTCAAACACAAGAAAAGCTGGTATACACGTGTACAATTGTATAAGGATGAGATTGGTACCTGTAGGAGAGCATGGTGCATCGTCACCTCCAGTTCGGCTAAAACATGGGCAGCATCCTCACTGTCCTCTTGGACCTCCAAGTCCTCCTCAGGGATGGTCTCCCAGGTGCCCTGGTGAGCAACCAGAGTGTGGACTAGTTCATACTGGCCGGGGAGCGCCAGGCTGACCCGAGTCTGAGTCCCATAGGTGAAGCGGAGTCGCCGAAGCTTACAGCTCTCCTCACTGCCCAGCTTGGTAGTAGGAAGCACCTGCGCCCCCAATAGCAGGTTCAATAGCTGGCACTTGGCATTACAATCCTGGCCGAGGATCAAGATGCAGGGAAGGCAGTCCACAATCTGCTGGAGGTACTTCTCTTCCTTAGGTGGGAAGGAAATGCAGCTCAGCTGGCCTGGTTGGGGCGGGGCGAGGGGGGGGAGGAGAAAGGACAGAGAGAAGAGTGAGGATGATACTGGGTGCAGCCAAGAGGGGGCCCATCCCTGTTCCGTCACAAAGAGGGGCAGAGAGAATCACACAGAGACCCCATTAGGATGCCAGGGTCCTAGAGAAGAAATTTCTAGGAGGCTCTTGGTTGAAACATCCCAGTCAGAAGAGGCTCCTCGGTATCAAACAGAATTCCCCTCTGTGGCCCATGCCCAAAGCAGCTGTTTCCATCCGGAAAGGTGGCAGTGACCTGATCTTACCCTTCCCCCTTCCTTTTTCATCCAGTGGAGGGACAGCCTAAGAAGTTTACAAGGACTTAGGCACAATCACAAGATCATTAAGTTGACAAAGCCACAAACTGGGATGTGAGTCCAAGGAGATACTACGCCTGAATATGTCAAAATGAAAATCCTCCTTGTGATGACAGAAGACCTAGTACTTGAACATATTCAGCCTTTTTAAATGTCACTACCATATGAAGTTTTAGCTTGTTATTTTCCTCTTTTATGACATATTTTATAACTAAATGTATGAGCTAATCTCTAAATACACACGCATTGAAATTAAAACTTATTCAAGTTTACATAAGCTCTAGAATCTTTTCTGGCAACAGCCTCCCACGGTCAAATCATGTGTTTTCTTAATAAACTGAGGGCTCAATCAAGATCAATATCTCTTAATTAAATCGCACTCCCTCAGTTTATGGATGGCAAGGCCCTGGGTGAGACAAAGGGAAAGAACTGCCGGTTGGGGTGAAATCCAGGCACATCTAGAAAGAGATGTGATCTCTTTCACAAACATTCTTTCAGGGCAACCACAATTCCACAAACAAGGCAAACAGTATTCAAAAAAGAACAAAAGACTTCCTCAAGTATGAAAGCCTCTGTTTGAGAAAGGGAACCAGAAATTAGTTGACAGAAACTCAGATTCTGAACTCAGGCAGTCCCCCACGCACTCAGTGCCTGGCCTGCCTCTGTCTAGGATTTGGGCAGCCCTTGCGTTTGTTCAGAAAGGCACACCCAGCTCCTTGGCTGACAGGCGGCCGGCCTTATATCTTAACTGAAATCTGGGGTGGCCCCAACTGAAACAGCATTCACTTTAGTCACTTAACCATGAGCTGTATTAAACCACCCATCAGCTGTCTATTCTGTTCCTATAAATGAAGCAAGAGAGCCCAGACTCATTTAAGAGGCTGCTCTACTTTAGACTGTACCTATCCTGCCACAAACTTACCATTTCAAAACCTCAAACCTCTTCTCTTCCACAAAGGCCACCACCAAAAGGTTTACCGTAGTTTGCTTTCGTGCAGACCCCTCTACGCATGTCCTGGAGCCCTATTCTCAGGTCTGTCTGTAAGGACAGCGCGTGCCTGAACATGTGCATCAGCAGTGCCGGACACTGAAACCAGGAAACCCACTCTCCTGGGGAAGAAACAGGGTCCTTTAAAAGAGCAAAGAGCATTAACTGAGTGCCTAATTTTGTGTAAGGTATTTACTAAGCACAAGAGCAAAACACAAGACCAGTGATCTAATTCTGACCTAAAATCAAAAGCAATAGGACAGCCCTGGCTGGTGTGGCTCAGTGGATTGAGCGCCGGACTGTGAACCAAGGGGTCACCAGTTCAATACCCAGTTGGAGAACGTGCCTGGGTTGAGGGCCAGGTCCCAGGATGGGGCATGTGAGGGGCAGCCACACACTGATATCTGTCTCCCTCTCTTTCTCTCTCCCTTCCTCTAAAAAGAAATTAAATCTTAAAAAAAAAGCAATAGGACACAGCCAATTTCTTGTGTAACCACTTAGCAAGTAGTGGGCTTGTCCCGAGTCATTTCGTATCATGTTCACAACCACACACTCACCACTCTACTCTAGCTATCTGTTTGTAATTACTGAAACACCCAACGCAACGACTAAAACGTAGTAAGTGCTTTATGTTACACTCCTGTTTCTCTGTGTGAGAATCTGCTGATTGTGGAGAACTGTCTATATAGAAAGTTGTAAGTGGTTCCACTAAGGACTCAGAAAACTCCAGTACCTTGAAGAACCATTCAGGATCAACTGTCATTCCTAAAAGCCTCCTTCATCTCGACGCGGAAAGCAGATGTGGACAGCAGGACTCACCTTGCAGAACTGAACCACCTCTCGGCCTGAGCAGCGAGAAGTCCCACCAGCTCCACTCTCACCTACCCTTCCTACCCTGCCTCTCTCCCCCGTCCTCCTCAGACCCTCAGGTAAGTGTTGAGTTCATTCTGACAAACCTCCTCACTCCCACACAGGAGTTGGCACATACTAAAAACATAAAACCTAAACGAGTTTTGCTGCTGCTCTGGCCAGGAGAGTGGATAACAGGTAATGAAAACAAACCAAGCATTTTTCAGAACCAGAGGGACAGATCTGGACATCTCTGAAACCATGTCAACTACAGGAAAGCCAGTGAA
>PVKM010024005.1:0-20797 GCA_004027735.1 Carollia perspicillata
CAGTCCTTAAAAGGAGGAGGGGAATGTACTACTATAAAGCAATTCTCAGGACTCCATCAAGGTCAAGCATCTTCCAGGACCAGTGTTCCTCAAAGTACATGCTGGGAACCAAGGCTGGTCTAAAGGACTCAGGAGCATCACCTTCAGCAACAGTTCAGAGTTCCAGAAGACAAAGGCATTGTCTGTCAGTGTGACAAGATAAAGGCACACAATTCCACTGGAGGGCCTCACTAGAATGATCTGGAAGGATAACATATTCGATATTATTCTATATAGGGTGCACATATGAAGGAACAGCAGACTCTCAATCTGGCTCCACAAATGTTGCCTGTGTAAAGCTTCCCAAACTAGAATCTCCTAACATGGAGCCTTAGAATCTCCAAACTAATGACATTCCACAAAGCACCCCTGCTTCATTCTACACAGCTGGCTTCCAGTAATTTATCCAGCAAAAGACATGCCTCCTACAGTCCCAAAGTGTGCATATTTAGACACCAGTCCAAAGATCTAGTGTCATAAACTATTTTCATTGATTACAGAGGACCTACCAATTTGCAGCTTTTGAAATTCCTACTAGCAAATACCGTGTATGTAGAGAAAATGGGAAACAACCGAAAAGACAAATGCACTTAGAGATGTGACCGGGTTGTACAGAATAAAACACCTGGGCTCCACAACATTACTTAGTCTAGAAATATGAAGCAATACATATGCTAATGGGGCTGTACGCTGCCTTGCAAACTCTACCGCATTGTTGGTTAACTTTTCACACACCCAGGTACTGTCTCCCTGACACACTTGTGAAGCAGAGCCACAGAATCATTCCATTTTTAGCCCCCACACCAGTGACAAGCCTGACGACGGTGCTGAATAAATGCTGAGTGGATAAATGCTTTCATATTATGGAGCCACAAAGGAGGACACACTTACTTGGTACTCAGGTCTGTTGGGAATATTCAGCACCTGATTGTGGAATGTCTGAAGTAATCCATACTGAAACAAAATTAGTTATTAAGCATGTCAGAAAATAGGGTGTTCGCCATGAGTTGGCAGTTTTCAGTAGCAATTAAATCTTTTTGCAAGTGGTTCCTTTCTCGTCCCTTCATTTTCAGCCAGTGTCCAGTCAGGAGGCAGAAATCATATTAGTAATTCGAATATTAAGAATTGCTAATAAGTAAAAGGTGGTCAGCTAGCAAAATGGGAAATACAGAAGGTCCCAAGGGGAATAGGGAAAGCAAAGGCAGAAAGTGGCTATACCTCAAGAGCACAGAGGGAGGTGAGCGAGAATGAAATTAAGAACTCAGAAGAGGACCCTCCTCAAAAGGCTGACACTGAGACCTCTTTAGGGCATGGACATGACTGGACATGCAACCCAGGGCAAGGAAACTGCCAGAGGGTGTGACCTGACAATGAACCAGAGGACTGGCTCACTTGTTAGCAGAGAAACTTGCTGGTGAGTGAGAGCAGGCCAGACCAGACTAGAAGACTGATTTGTTGGGTGGTGGGAAGATTTACCAGAAGGCACAGTACACAGGACATAGTACATAGTACACAGTACATAGTACACACACGAAATACTAAGAGTAGTAGGTCAGCCCACCTAGTGGTGAAGAAACTTGCTGTACGTGTTGTGAGCAATGCCAGTGGGCCTCCCTCTTGCTGAACTGCCTACCACGTTCCTGCCACACACAGATGCAGACGTCTCCCCTTTGGCAGTGTTCCCCAGTGCCCTCTATTGACAAAACTTACCCCGGTACCAGCTACCAAAGAAAACAGGTTTACAGGGTTCAGATCAAATAGGCAGACTTGAAAGTGAGAGCCAGTAAAAGGCTTAACAGCACACTTTCCATTAGAGACTTTGGGTGAGACGGTAGGAATTTCCACTTATCATCAACAGATGCCAAAAATTCTGTAAGGCACCAACTGAAAGTTTTTTTCTCTGTAACAGAAGAACTGGAAAATAGTAAGCATTTAGTACAATGCCTGATACAAGTAGGTGCTCAATAAATATGTAACCAATGTTCTTAGTGTTTTATCTTTGACCATGATTCTGGTTAGTCTGCCAGATTCTGAAGGGAATGTCAGTATTCAGATAACAGGAAATGTATTTTGCACATTTTCTGTTAGAAGTTCAGTTAATAAATCTTTCATATAGAACCCATTACTCAAAACTCAATTTGCAAGGAAAAAAACATTTCTAGGAATGTCTTTTAAAGAGTTATCCCAATTTTCCCCCTTAAGCCCCCTCCACCTGGTACCCCCATTCCCTCCAGCAATACCCCACCTTGGTTCATGTCCCTGGGTCACGTATATAAGTCCTTTGGTTACTTCATTTCCTATAGTGTTATTAACATCCCCCTATCTATTTTGTACCTACAATTTCTACTTCTTAATCCCTATACCCTTTCCTCCATTCTGCCCCTTTTCCCTCCCAAATGGTAACTCTCAAAATGATCTCCATATCTGTTTCTGTTTCTGTTCTGCTTGTTTGCTTTTTAGATTCAGTTGTTGATAGTTGTGAACTTATTGCCATTTTAATGTTCATAGTTTTGATCTTCTTTTTCTTATATAATTCCCATTAGCATTTCATATAATAATGGCTTGGTGATGATGAACTCCTTTAGCTTTAACTTGTCTGGGAAGCGCTTCATCTGACCTTCAATTCTAAGTGATAGCTTTGCTGATAGAGTAATCTAGGTTATAGGTACTTGCTTTTCATCACTCTGATTACTTTTTACCATTCCCTTCTGGCCTGCAAAGTTTCTTTTGAGAAATCAGCTGACAGTCTTATGGGAACTCCTTTGCAGGTAACTCTGCTTTTCTCTTGCTACTTTTAAGATTCTCTCTTTATCTTTAACCTTTGGCACTTTAATTATGATGTGTTTTGGTGTGACCCTCTTTAAGTCCATCTTGTTTGGGACTCTCCGTGCTTCCTGAACTTGTACGACTATTTCCTTCACCAAATTAGGTAAGTATTCTTTCATTATTTTTTCAAGTAAGTTTTCAATTTCTTGCTCTTCCTCTTCTTCTTCTGGCATCCCTATGATTTGGATGTTGGTATTTTTGAAGTTGTCCCAGAGTTTCCTTGGCCTATCCTCGTTGTGGGGGGATTCCTTTTACTTCTTGCTGTTCTGATTGAATGCTTTTTTCCTTCCTTATATTCCAAATCATTGATTTGATTCTCATCTTCATCCCTTCCATTGTTGGTTCCCTGTAGATTTTTCTTTAATTCACTTAATGTAACCTGCATTTCTGCCTTGGTCTTTTTATGCTGTTGAAGTCCCCAGTGAGTTCCTTGAGCATCCTGCTAACCAGTGTTTTGAATTCTGCATCTGATAGGTTGCTTACGTCCATTTTGTTCATTTTCTGGAGTTTTGTTCTGTTCTTTCCTTTGGGCCATATTTTTTTGTCTTCTCAATTTGACAGTCTCCCTGTGTTTGTTTCTGTGTTTTAGGTAGAGCTGCTCTGACTTCCTGTCTTAGTAGTATGGCCTACTGCAGAAAAGTTCACCTGTAAATTATGTGGGGTGGAGCCTTATATAATTGTCAGGGTATGGTAACCCATGTCACCGCTCTCTGGCTCTGTGTAGGGTAGGGCTCAGAGAGGGGACAATAATACTTCCTGGCTTCTGGAGTTTTGCACTTGAGGAAGTTGGCTTTGGGTACAAACTAGGTATCAGTCACTTCAGTTTCTCCTGGTATGCCACTGGTGCCCTCCTAGTTGCCTTAGTGCTGAATCCCAGAGTGGGTGAGTCTGCTTGAGTTGTAAGTCTGTTGTGGGCCCTTTAAGAGAAGCATCTTGAGAATTCTGCAGGTTCTTTCACCACCCCAACCTTCACTGGATTTAACAGGCAGATGTTATGGGGACTTCCTGGTTCTGGAACCCTGGGCTGGGTATATATTCTGTGGCTAGGATCCCTTGCTCCCAAGGTATCCCTCCCATTTTTTTTTGTCCACTACACTGGATGTAGATCTGCCTGTTCCACATGTCTACACCTCTCCACCCCTCCTACCTGTCTGGATGAATGTGGCTTTTTAAAATCCTTCATTGTCGGACTTCCATACAGCTTGATTTTTCTGACAATTCTGGGTGATATTTGTTTTGTAGTCTAGTTGTAATTTTTGCTGTATTTGTGTGAGGAGGCAAGGGTGTTTAACGATGCTTCCATCTTGACTGGAGTTAGGGACATCTTGATCCATTTTATATAATGGAATTTACAGTCAAAATAAACATTTTTTCAAGTTAATGTACATTATTGCTTGGGACTTAGAAACATTTTCGTGGCATTATAAAAAGGTGTCATTATCACGATATATGTTACGGCAGTATTTCACACACATGCCTTTATGGTATAGGCATATCTGTACACACAGTGGCCCAGAAACCACCTATTTAATGAAAACAAGAGGACATAAAAATCTCAACTGAAATTCAGGAGTAATCATTTCATAGAAGTATGCTTCGTTGTATAAATGCTTACCATAGCAATCATTGGAACAGCAGACTTCAATGATGCACCTAAGAATCTAATTCTATTGACAAAATTTTTATTGAGACATAATTTACCAGTGGCATGTCCACTGTGAAAAGCAAGATATAACCAACCATGTGCTCAAATTTATTTCTACAACTAGCTGTTTCCCATTCCTCTTGTTCTCAAATTAACTGGAATACCTTGCACATCTCTAATTGATATGTAAGAGAGATCATGGTTCAATACTTTATAGGAAATTAAGTACTTAATGCTGAGAATAGCCTGACACTGATATTTTTAGTGAAGATAATCAAGAAAAGAGGCAGCTACAAGTTCTCTTTTCAACAGTCTTATATTAATATCAATCACTTGGTTCTTCTCATAAAACCATATGAACCCTTAGAAAGGTGAATGGGCATAAGTTTATACAACTCCCCCCCCCCCACACACAATTCAGTGCTATACAAACATATATTAAAAAAAGAACTTGACAACATGAAACTGCCACATCACAGAGCCATGCTACATGCAACATATTGCTATGTGTTTCAGTGGACAGTACAGTTTTACTAAAGACATTGCAGGGAACTAAATAAAATCAGAACTAGGGCTGGAAATGAATCACCCCAAGAGAGACAACATTCAGTCACTGGCTACCTAATGGAGTTCTCCCCTCTCTGATTTGAGTTTCCTGCCTGAGGTAGGGCTGTCAGTACTTCTCTGTCCAGTGTATGGTAATAGCCGAAACGGTCCACAAACCTGCTACCTAACTCTGATGCTAAAGTCCATCTAACACGGTTGGTGACTGAAAAATCACCCATCATGCGCCCCTCTCTAGATCTCATTTCTGTGCCCATGATGACAAACCATGGGAGTGGTAGAAAATCTCCCCATATCTGCCCATATCACTTCCCTTTCAGTTTTGGAATAGAAGATGTGATTTTACCTAGGTAAAGATGTATAAATATAAATATATATAGTACAATTAGATTCAATAGGGTTACCATGAGAATAAAATATGGTAATTCCATTTTAGATACACGATGAGAAAGATCACTTATTGTGATACAGCCCTGACATCTGTAAGTAGCAATAATCCCTAAATTTGTAGACATTACTACAAAAAATAATTGCATCAGAAATCCTCCCACTGAAGTAGAAGCTGCATGTTTCATGCTCATTGCTGCATAGTAAGCAGATAGTACAAATGTTCACAGAACATTTATTAAATGGGCAAATTAATGAACTTGAGAAGACACCAAGCTCCAAGTTGATGTGTGAATGACAGACAACTTGTTACTAGAAAAGTGATTAGTTTTATATTATCTCTATAGAAGTCGTAGGTTCTGTAATTTGTAGACTTTCTACTGCCCAAACTGGAGCTGTTGAATCCTCCCAAATTAAGTTTCTCCTCTATGCTCCCTTAAGCTAGTTTCTTATTCATCTTTAGACAACTCCCCCAGTACTTTCCCCAGGGCGTCTTCCCAGAACCTTCTGTCTTACAGGCCTCTCTGTGCAAGTGAACTAACACATTTCCAAAAGAAGTCAAGAGCAGAATGAGGCTTTCTATGCTGAGTCTGTATTAGGAAATCTCTCTCCCATTTATAGTGTAGTTTTATAGTTGTTGATTTTAGTTGTCCATACTAGAAATACATTTGCAGCATGATAGTTAATACCAATCTTGGATTTCCTGAAGTTTTATTTGCTGAGAGAAAAAGTCATGTCAAAGCCTAATAAAACTATGACAGTAATTAACCCAAATCACACACCAGAACATTAATACAGCTCTTCAGCCAAGGCTGCTAATACAGATGCCCTAGAAATACAATGAATTTTCCCACTGACAATGACTAAGGCATGTTATTTGTCTTAGTGAAACTCTAGCCATAAATTTCTGTGGACAGCTGGTCAGCCCTCTAATTCCACTATAACAATTAAGTTCCTATATTTATTAATAAAAAATACAGGTTACTCCTAACTACGAAATGACCACCCTTCTTTAATTGAGGTGTTTTCCCCTAAACTATAGTTAAAATGATTATTTTTAATACTAACCATCATTAACGATAACATGTTAATTGCCAAAAAAATTAGAAAATATTTATAAGCAAACCAAGAAAAAAAATCAAAGTTTATCCTATCATGTACACATAGACATTATTATTTAGATATACAGACCTTCAGTCTTTATTCAATGCAACACCCACACATTGTGTGGCAAGAAATGTGCTAAGCTATGAGAATTACCACATTCATTTGCACAATGACTCTAAGCAGTTGATAAAGTACTAGTATATTATAGATAAGGAGATTCAGGCTTATAGATGTTAAGACTTGCCAAAGGTCAACAGAGAAGCCAGATTCCCAGCTGCTGCCTACATTATCCTGTTTCCCAAATGTATGAAAGTATATGGACAAAACAGTTTTGTCTTTTCAGTTCTTAAATATTCTTCAACATCACCTTGTAGAAGCTGCTATGATTCCACTGCAAGATAGACCATAATGTATGTAGCCCATTCCACTATTGGAACATAGAGATTATGTTGAAATTCTCACTATTATTATTTTTGAGAGTTTGAGTGAACACTTTTACAGCTATGTGCATATTCCTATTAATTTTTTTGGGATCAACTTCTACAGGTGGATTTTTCAGACTGAAAAGCTCTACAGTTTCAGTCGCACATGGCACTGTACACAGTCTGTTCCAGATGTTACTCTCATAAGCAGGGTAGGAGGCAGGGTCTTTTCATAATGAAGCATTTATGTCACCTCTGTTCCTCACCAAAAGCAAGCCTAGTAAAGTAACAGAGAATTATGCATAAGTCCACTACTTTAAATGGCCCTTGATACCATAAGTGCATACACCATTCTAGACTTCTCCCCTGGACACTGAAATTGCTATGAAATTCAGCATGCATTTCATCATAATTTACTAAGTGAATGACTGAATCAACAAGTGAATAAAGCCAAGACAATTATGAACAGAAAGACAATTTTCAGATAACAAAGCAACAGATTTGAAAGCCCTTTAGGGCAGACTTCTCAGGATCATGGAGAGTTCCAACTTAATTTGGCTATTAGGTAGGGATCCCGGAATTTCCAAAGCTGTTGAATTTCATGCCTAAATCTCACATCTGGCTCCAAACAAAAACAAAGCAGCACAATTAGAAAAAAGAATAGGGCTCATATATTGTAATTCGATCATGACACAGCACCTGAGTCTGAGTTTGCTGAAACAACACCATAACAATGTCCTTCTGTCATTTATAATAATAATTTAAAAATCCCTGCAAGATACCAAACTAGTATTGCCATAAAGTGCATTTTGTGTTTTGGGACAGAAAAAGCAATGTAGCAGAGTAGAGGTTGTGGCATGCATGGTGTGTACTGTGAAGTGAAGGGCACCATGCAAACGATAACATGAGTGAGACAAATATGCCACAGAGCTTCCTTCATCGTCCTAACCACGCAAGGCTGACTCTTTGCCAATATGGTCAGAGTAAAGCAGCCACGTTGAATCAGTTTTGCTAGACAGAGTTGGAAAAGCATTGCTATGATTTGAGAATCTTAAAATGGACTATCTGTGACATCCAGGAGACTCTGAATAACTAAATTAAATATACATACAAATCTGAGAGAGAGAGAGACAGAGAACACTAAAGTACTAGAAGGCCATCAGAAAGTCATAGCTGATTACGGAGAAAATTTATATGTACTGTTCCTTTCTTTGCCTTGTGTGAGAAAAGCCTATACTGTCAAAAGGTTCAAAATATCAGCTATTCTGTTTTTGCACTCTTCTCCAGAATGTTAGCGTGGCAACAAGTTAAAGGCAGAACTTTGCTGGTGGATCATTCTAGGTTAGATAGTGCAAATGACTTGAAAATGAAAAGCAACAAGAGAAAAGGAGACAGTTACCTACAAAGGCCTTCCCAGAAGACTACCAGCTGATTTCCCAAAAGAAACCTTGCAGGCAAGAAGGGGCTGCAAAGAAGTATTTGAAGTTATGAGAGGCAAGGTCCTACATCCAAGATTATTCTGTCCAGCAAAGCTATCATTTAGAATGGAAGGGCAGATAAAGTGCTTCCCAGATAAGGTCAAGTTAAAGGAGTTCATCATCACCAAGCCCTATTACATGAAATGTTAAAAGGACTTATCTACAGGAAAAGAAGAAGATCAACAACTATCAACAGTAAAATGACAACAAACTCACAAGTATCAACAACCAAATCTAGATAAAAAACAAAAACAAACTAAGCAAACAAGTAGAACAGGAACAGAATCATAAAAATGGAGATCACATGAAAAGTTATCAGCAGGGGAGAAGTGAAGGGAGAATGGGGGCAAAGGTACAAGGAATAAGAAGCATAAACAGTAGGTACAAAATAGACAGGGGGAGGTTAAGAATAGTATAGGAAATGTGGAAGCTAAGGAACTTACACATATGACCCATGGACATGAACTAAGGTGGGGAATACGGGTAGGAGGTGGGGTACAGGGCAGAGGGGAATACATGGGGAGAAAATGGGACAACTGTAAAAGCATAATAAATAAAATATATTTAAAAATAAAAATAAAAGAATTATATACTTCAAAAAATGACAAGTGGCTTTGATAACAGATCTAGGGGAGAAATTTCAATGGACTCTATC
Source organism: Carollia perspicillata (assembly GCA_004027735.1). Classification (NCBI taxonomy): domain Eukaryota; kingdom Metazoa; phylum Chordata; class Mammalia; order Chiroptera; family Phyllostomidae; genus Carollia; species Carollia perspicillata. The sequence goes on from PVKM010024005.1 coordinate 9,124, forward strand.
AAAGCACAGTTCTGAGCAGCTATGCTGGAGAATTAAAAGTATACCTAGTATTCCAGAGCCTAAGCTAACAACATTAGTTAATTAGAAGGATAGCGAAATGCTGATGACACTTTTATTTCATTGATGATTTTGTTGTAATAGGATTCTGCACCTGATGGTGAAAAAGTCAAGTGATAGAAAACATGACTCAAATTACAACCAACTCATGCAAAATGCAACACATGACTCAAATTACAAACAACTCTTGCAAAAATGCAGATTGCTTAAAAGTTTGGATCTGACTGAAAAATCACACCAAAATCACAAGAGCTTTTGGGAAAACTGGTGAGGTTTCCAGACAGCCTGGCCATTTCTTCTGACTGGTCCCTGAGATAGTTCTCAGTCACTAGACTCTCCAGTGACAGTTGTCATCAAAATGCAGATATAGATACTACGCCGTCTGGCCTGGGCTTGCCGCTTTTATTCACCATCTGTCACAAAATGGTATCAGGATGAAAAGAAGAAAAGAAGAAAGCACCACAGGCTTGAATTTCTTCATGGAAACTCAGGCGGTGGAATAAACTGGGGGTAATTAAATATTCCTTTCTAGGTCTGGCCTTTCTAGGTATATTTCAGACTATGGAAAGAGGGAAGATTTTTCTTTTTAAACATGAGATAGGAATCTCAGATGTTTTTAGGTTTATCACTCTTTTTTTATTCTTTCAGATGAGTTCAATGTAGACACGTGTGGAAAGGGAAGGCAAAACTCTGCTGAGCACTATAACTAATCGTGAATTGTGAGAGCTGAGATCTGCAAATCTCATTAAGAGTATGAGTTAATGGACATCTACCCGGAACAGTCACAATGCAAAAGACTGAAGAAGGAGGAGTGGGCAGAAACGCTTTACTTCCTCATACAGCCAAAAGAAGGATAACAACCGATTTAAAAACAATAAACAACCAGAAATGCCAGAATAGCAATCTGCATGGAACTCTGACAATCGAGGAGTTAAAGAAACATTCATCCAGACTAGTGTGCCATGATAAAGAAATGTGGCCCAAATGAAAGAACAGATCAAGACTCTAGAAAAAGAGCTAAGTGACAAGGAGATATGCAACCTATCTGATGCAGAGCTTAAAACACTGGTAATCAGGATACTCACAGAAATGACTGAGTATGATCTCAAAACAGAGGAAGAAGTGAAGGCTATGTAAAGTGAAATAAAGAAAAATATACAGGGAACCAATGGTGAAGGGAAGGAAACCAGGACTCAAATCAATGATTTGGATAAAAAGGAAGAAATAGACATCCAACCAGAAGATAATGAAAAAAAATGAGGAGAGGCTTAGGAACTTCTGGGACAACTTTATGTGCCCAACATCCGAATCATACGGGTGCCAGAAGGAGAAGAGGAAGAGCAAGAAATGGAAAACCTATTTGAACAAATAATGAAGGAAAACTTCCTCAATCTGGCAAAGGAAATAGATGTCCAGGAAGTCCAGGAAGCCCAGAGAGTCCCAAAGAAATTGGACCCAAGGAGAAACACACCAAGGCACATCATGGTTAAGTCACCCAAGATTAATGATAAGGAGAGAATTGTAAAAGCAGCAAGAGAAAAGAAGACAGTTGCCTACAAAGGAGTTCCCATAAGACTATCTGCTGATTTCTCAAAAGAAAGCTTACTGGCAAGAAGGGGCTGGAAAGAAGTATTTGAAATCATGAAAGGCAAGGACCTACATCCAAGGTTACTTTATCCAGCAAAGCCATCATTTAGAATGGAAGGGCAGACAAAGCGCTTCCCAGAAAACGTAAAGTTAAAGGAGTTTATCATTACCTTATTATATGAAATGTTAAAGGGACTTGTCTAAGAAATAGAAGATTTAAAACTATGAACACTAAAATGAAACTAACTCATAACCATCAACAAATGAACCTAAAAAACAAAAACTAAGCAAATAACTAGAACAGGAATAGAATCACGGAAATGGAGATCACATGAGGGTTATCAATGGGGAGGGGGAAGGGGAAATTTGGGAGGGAAAAAGATACAGGGAATAAAAAGCATAATTAGTAGGCATAAAATAGACAGGGGTAGGTTAAGAATATTATAGGAAAGAGAGAAGCCAAAGGACTGATATGTACAACCCATGGGCATGAAGTAAGAGGGTAGGGGAAATGCTGGAAGATGGTGGGGGGTTACAGGGCAGAGGGGGATAAAGGGGAGAGAAATACTGGGAGAACTGTTAATAGCATAATCAGTAAAATATACTTAAAAATGAACAAAACAATAAAAAAAGAATTCAAAAGACTGGCTTATTCATGTTGGGAGAGTCCAAGCATGCCACAGAGAGATCACAGTCTTTAGGCAAAGTATGCAATAGCTGCAAATACAAAACAAAGAAAATGTGATGAGAAATAGCTGAGAAGGAAGATTTATGAGACAAAGTGTCCTTTAAACAGTGATTTTATAGGACTAAAAATGATGGAGAAAAGAAGGAAGCAGGACACCACAAAAGATGGCCAGTAGGGTATAGCAGAAGACTTTCAATTCAATCTGCAATTTCTAATAACAAGATTGAGAAGTGAAAAAAAAAAAAGGGCCACTGAAAGCATCTGGAACAAGTTAAAAGCTAAAAAAGTCTCCTGAAAACTTGTTAATCACACGAAACCTTCTATTTAGATGATAGCATAAACGCCAGAGAAATTCCTGTTAAGTACCACGTAGTACAACCAACTAATTTTCAGATTTCAGCCCATACACTTCCTTTCCCTGCATGTTCCTGTGTGGGGAGCAAGCTTACCAGCCAGAAGGGCAATTACTCCTGAGTTATTGCCACTGCCCTACCTTCTCAGACCTCTGCAGGGGTGGCCTCTCAGGAGTCGAAATGAAAAAAAAAAAAGATTTCCCAGCAATGAGTAGTACAGAAATTCCTATTCAAAATGGACACCATTCTATTATTTTCATTGTTAAAGAAAGGTGTTAAAAGGCGATGGCAGATATCTAAGGACCTGCCTGCACTAGACACTAGATCAGACACTGAGGATGCAAAAATGGGTCAGATAACAGGACCCTTTAGGAAGTTTACATTTTAGAATGAAGGATGAACTTGAATCCTGCTGTAAAATATTAGTACAGAATATGATAATAATAATAAAATAGGAGATGTGAACAAATATATTTTAAATGAAAAACAACGAATGCCAATGAAAATGTGAAAAATGCCCTTCAACCTCAGTTATAATTTCAAAAAATACTTTTTTGGTCTATCATATCATATGACATTTTTGAAAAAATACTAACGTCCACTATTTATTTGCTTATGGTGAAATGGGCACTGCTATACATTTGGTGAGAGTACAAACTGACACAACTCTTTCAGAAGACTGTTTCAGAATAAGTATCAAGAATTTGTAAATAGCTTATTCTCTTCTCACTATGTCATTCCATCAGATGGTTTGTAGTAGAAGAAATCAATCTGCAGAGAGTAGGTTTGGGCCAGACTAAAACACCTGGATTTTAGTCCCAGGTACCTAGAGATCCACTGCCAAGTTCTGGACAGAAGAATGATAAAGGCAAAGTGCTACTAGTTTCAAGGGACCACGAAGGATGGCTTGGAAGGCCAGGTCTGAAATCAAAGTGAACGTTTCGGATAGTTTTATAGAAATCCAAGGGTAAGATAAATAATAAGGGTTTATAAACACTCAAAAGCCAGTCTTATACATGTCGAAACCTGATAGCATTATTATAGTAAGATTAGTTGAGTTGAAAAAAAGTCAAATTATTCTTTGGCATGGTTTAATAAGCCCTGTATGCAAACAAAGCGATACAGACCATCAGCAGTTTTTACATTTCAATTGCTTGTTTTGGCATTCTTTAGACTAAAGTTCTTTGTAACTTCCTTGACAATTTCCCTTTCAAATTAAATTTGTTTCCTCTCACGATGCAATAGAATCGCTGACATAGCAGTTAGGTGTTTGATTCATTTTTTATGATAATTTTTCAACATAAACAAAAGCAGAAAGAGTTGCTTAATGAGTTCCTCTGTACCCATCACTCAGCTACATAACCAATCTTCTTTTATCTGTATCTTCACACTCCTCTAATTATACTGAAGTAAACTATCAATCATTATTTTATTCATAAATATTTTATATATATTATTAAAAGAAAGGGACTCTTTTCAAATGTCTTTTAACAGTTTCCTTTAGAAAAAGAATTTAAAAATCTCAACACAAACAAACAAACTCTGGTTCTACTTTCACCAACAAAAGACCAAAAAAAAAAAAGAAAAGGACTATTTGAAATAGCACATACAACCCATCTGTCCACAGATCAATGGAAAGAATGTACCATTTAAAAATGCTTCCCATTATTTAGTCCATAAAGCCTCTACAACTGTTTATTCCATAGCTAAAATGCCCAAGCATTTCTCCAAGTCAACTAAAAAATTATGAGTTGAGAACTGGGGAATTATGAGTTGAGAACATACATCCCCATGTGTCTCTTAGGCTTTTGCTTTATGACTGGAAAGCAGAAAAGTGTTCACGCCAATTTGGTATGTGTCCGGGTCCACGTTCTCACTAAAGTGCTGCCCAGTAAGGGCCAGAGATCCTGACCACTGTGGTTTGACTGCACAGAAAGAAGCTGGAAGGCGGGGAAATGACAGAGTATAAGGGGGTTTTCACTCGGTGACAAGAAAATTCTGCAAGGTGTAAAAGTCTTCCATTTATTAATTTATTTAAACTTACCTTCTGTTCCGTAACACAAATATCACACACTCTTTTACAAGATACAGAGAAGACTAGAACTCAGGTGAACAGTGCTGGAAATTGGGCCATGTGCCCTTCCAAATTTTTCTTACGCACATGAACATATTTTACAGCAGGGATGGGATCATTTGTTATGGACCCAACATTGGGCAGAACAGCAGCAGTGGCTAAGGTCTTGGGTTCAAATCCCCACTTCTCCACTTGTTAGGTATGTAACCTGGTATCTGGACTCCAGTTTCTACATCTAAAAATGAAGTTACCAAAAAAGTATTTGCCTCATAAGTACTATGAGTGCTTACCTCAAAGTGACTTGATATATGTAAAACGCTGAGATGAGTGCCTGGTAATAGTTACCATGTGTTTGCTATTTTTAATTGCTTTGCCAGCTTATGGTATTAACACTTTATCAATGATAGTATTAATGAATATTGTGCTGTATGTCATTAAAAGTCTCCAGAAAGCATAACTTCAATGGCTACATAATGTTCCATTGTCAAGATGGGCCTAACTCACTCGATCCTTTCTAAAATGTAGGGCATTTTGTTTTTTTTCCATCAATTGCATTACCATAAATCACAGTATAATTAACACTTTTGTGCCCCCAGTTTTCCCAATATTTGAATTAGTCTCTTAGGGTTATTATTCAGGCCTAAAATACCATTTTGAAACACTAGTGTAAGTAATGATGAAAGGTAAGAAATCAAACAATTAGATTCTACACTAAGGGTTTGCTTAAACCAGGATTTGTGGTGAAGGAAGAAAGATCCTTATGAAAATCCCAAACTAATCCAACTTTGGCTTCTAGTCACAAGCACAAACAAATCGTCCTTGGACAGTCAAATTCCAGACAAAAGCCCCAGTTCTAACACCAGAATTACGAGAATTCCTAAGTGTGGGGATCTTAGGAGTCAATCAGAAAGCACAGCTACCTGTGTAGGCTGGTGGCCATCAGAGCACCTTCTGTCTCAAGCAACTCTAAATTCCACATTGTCACGAAAACTCACCATCTCAGAATTTGTTTGGCGACCCTGAGACACTTCTGTTTCTAAGACACTGTATATTTTAACACTGCCGCCCTTGCGGTCAGAGCATTCGGTGGCTGTAGCCTTTCAGGATTATAAACCCAGTTTATTTCTACCATCTGTTAATAATGAGCTATAATGGGAGTAAATATAAAAATCTTTAGCATGCCTTTGAGTATGCCCTTGCCCTGTCCACCTGTGAAGCCCAAGAGAAGGCCAGCACCTGCAGACAGCATCAGCTTCCCCGGAAGGCAGGAAAGAATACAAGCATAAGCACTAAAGGTCTGGCCGCCAGTTTCAGCTTTGTGAACTTGGGCAAGTCCCTTAACTTCTGATCTTTCTTTTGCCCAAGTCTGTTAAGAAGAATGACCAGAAAAAAGCTGGGGCCAGGCCCTATCTGTCTACTTGTTTTAAGGCTCACACAATATGAGTAAAGGCATGGGATAAACTGCCAAACCCCGTACAAAGGCACATTGATATTAAAATATTTGTTTTAGTTCTTTTATCATTTAGCCACATACACATAATCTCTCAAAAGCTGAGGATCCATAATGAAGATAATCTCTAATTAGGATTAGTAAATCTCCAAGACAGCAATTGTTCAAACCTGGGAAATCATCATGGCGGAAATTACTGTTCTGAGATGTATGAGCATATTCCTTACTTTAATGACAGAAGTTAATTTCTGGGCATTATATTGTGAATCTGAAAGTTTTTTACTGGAAATACTTCTGAGGATCTCAAATGTCTCCTCTTCTAGAGAGTGCTTTGTGAGATAATGATGTAGGGCCACGTTGATCATCCCACTAAAATCTTTCTAAAAACGTAAATAATATACTTTGTACACCTTATAAAATAATAGAATATTGACAGAAGTACAGAGGAAAATCAACACCATATCTGTGTAGTACCAATGCGTCATTTAATTTAACCCAAGTTTCAAAATAGACAGACTATAGTACAATGAAAATTCCATAGAAGAGATTCTTTGGGAAAATGAATTTCTAGTTTTTATATATTTTCTGACCCTATTATTCCATATTTACTATTTATTAAATAAATAACATTTTACCATTATTACTTAACACACACATGCAGTGCATTTAGCTATTGGATTACTGGGGTTTTTGGAAATTCTATTCCCTGAGCATTCTAGATATAGACAGTACAAAAGACTGAGTGAAGTTTATTTCACACAAAGGATACCATCTAGAAGTTTGATTTTGAACAGATCCCTACTATGCTATGGTATTTCCTAACCTGGGCAAGTGGTGTAGAGGAATCCTCTTTTGCCTCTAAAATAGGTATGCACTGCCCCCACACCCATCCAGGCTTACATACCAGTAACATGAGCATGTAAAAAATGCACCACTACTCATGAGTGTTTATTCAGGTGGAAATGCCAAGACCAGGAGTCCTTTAAAGAACAGCAGGTATTCTGTGGGGTTTACTTAGGTTTTCATTTGCTGAAACAGCCACGTGTCTGAAATACTATCTCCTTTGGCAGAACATCATGACCTGCACTTTACAGGAGACATACTCTCACTTTTCAGCTGGCAGATTACATGAACAAGATCTAAAGGCCCTGGGAAGGCCAACCTTAACCAAGTTTATTTTATGCCATTAGGTTTTACAACCAATGTCTTCCTTTACAGTCCTAAGTGGAACAAGGCAATCAGTAACAAAGAGGATCTGAGTTCACCCTTTGCTTAAATGCACAATAATAGTAACAGCTAGCTGGGGGCCTTTTTGTGTTTCTGACAGGGGGTTCCTAATCTTAAAATGGCTTGGCTCTACAATTTCACTTTTAAGATGAATGGCTTTTTGCTTTGTGTTTTTAAGATGCACACTGGTAAGCTGTGTATGTTTCAAAGTCTTATGTGCTAGCAGTGAAACTGAAACGAAAGGTCTTTGGAACTGTGAACTGCAACAGGGTATAAAATGTGATCGGCAGTAAAGGGCACTGCAGCTAGAGACCGTCCACCTAACTTGTTCTTCTGTTCTGACAATAGTAATCAGGCCTCAGCCTGGTCATCGATCTCTCATAAAACAGAGTGGAGACATAATGTGATAACTATAAATAACGACTGTATTTTAATATATTAGACATCTAAGGACTATTTGCAGAAACACACTAATGAAATCGCCAAGAAGATCTACAGATTTACAGATTTTACAATATGGTTGCAAAATTAACTTTCACAATGGAAAGCAGTCCGTTGTATTAGCAGAGACCACACATAGCAAGATGTGTACATGAACCGATAATCATCATCCCACTCCAAAATTAAAATGGAACCAGAAGAAGACAGAAGGCCCATTCAATACAATGTGCATAAAACACACAAAGAAATAAACACAACAGGAGAAAACATCGAATGTGAAAAGCAGCAAAAAGTGAATGAGGAACAATTGCCAATATCAAAAAAAAAAAGGATTTTCTATAAACTCAATCGTGAGCAGAATTAATAAAACCCACTCTGACCTGCTTTTTTAACCCATAAGTGTTATTTTCATTAGTCACCAAGTTTCTTCAAAATGCATGCTCCCAGAGCCTGAAACTAATTTTCCTCCTCCTATATAAGAACATAAAACTCCTATAGTCTTGGTAATTGAAAGAGATCACCTCCCCCCTGGTCCCAGCCACCACCGTCTCTTCTCTTTATGAGAAACGGATGACAGCACATCTTCCTGGCTTCTCTCCAGCTCAATCTTTTTACCCCATCCTTCCTGATCTGCTCCAAAATGCTAGCTAAGTGGGTCCTCTGCCCAGCCAGTTTTGCAATGGCTTCCCTTGTAAAAAGCCAGAGTTGAAGGCCCTGGGAGGGTCCAGCTCCAGCCCTGGTGGCTTCTTTTCGGGTCCCCGGACACTCAGTTCTGCCTTGAAGCTATCTCACACGCTGTTCCCCTTGTGCTGAAAACTTCCTGGTATAGCTAAATTCTGGTCCATGGTGTCTTCTGGCAGCCTTTGGTGATCCTCAAATTGGGCCTGATCCCTATCACATGCTACTAAAGCACTGAATGTCTCTTTCCCTCACTGATGTAACATGTTTAATCATGCATCTGTTGGCACATTTATACGATCAGTATCTATTCCTCTAACAGATTGTGATTCCAAAAGGACCAAGACCCGGCTATGTCCTCACAGGGCGGCCCACTGCCTAGCAGAGTGCCTGCCACATACTTGGCTGCAAGAACTCCTTGGTGACTGAATACTGCAAGGCCAGATTGTTCTCTACACGTAAACTAGAAAGGCATGGAGAATAACACTCTTCTTTCAATGACAATGCAGGACAGCACACGGTCCACTGCACTGCTGTAATGTCCAACCACTGTCATTTATACCCAGAAGAGCCTTGGAAGTCCCCAGTTACAGGTTGCATGCCCAAACTGAGCTGCGAAAAATTCCTTTTAGACATCTTTCCTTTGCCTCGCTGAAGGCCACACAGGGGATGTAGCTTTGATGTGCTCGATAACGGAGAGCATCACTGCCTAAAAGAGTCCCCTCTGACACCAAGACTGTCTGCTTAACAACTTGTGATGGTAAACACTGCTCTCACTTTGCTTTATGGCCCAAGAATTTTTAAATGATGCTTCTATGACAAGATTGTAATTGAAGGTGCTTTGCTGGGTCCCAGGGCTGGTTTTACACATTTGCCCAACAGAATACTGTGCAACATTTCATCATTTATAAAGCCAAGAGGAGAAGATTACAACATGGGCACTCTGGTGAAAGCACACATGGAAGGGAGATTATCATTCTGCTCAGTAAAACCAGCCTGTGGACACAAGTACTCCTGTGTGACAGGTCACCACCCTCCTAATCTAGGAATATCAAAAGATGCTTTTTGGCAGAACGCAGCAAGATGTGAGCAGAACTGCTTCTGAGCTTCCAGAAAGTTTCAGTAGCAGCCAAGTGTCATTCAGCCAGTAGAGACCCCGCTGACCTCACCAGTCTCACAAGCCCAACACCCATCTTGGCCCAGTGCATTGGTGAGATTTCACCATCGGAGGACCTTTGATGGCATCAGCGGGGACGTCACGGTGGGTGAGGCCTGGCTCTGCCACTGAGACCTCGAGCAGGTGCTACCCGTGCTAGGGACATTCTAGGAAGGAACATCCCACATCTTTTACTGAAGCAGCAGGACTGGGAAAGCTGCATGGCAAAAACCATAAAAACCAATTTTGAGGAGTTTGAAGCTGGGTTCCATAGGTAGCCCATAAAAATCATGTTCTCTGGAAGCAGGCTAGTAAAAAATATAAAGCTCTCATAACCTTAGCATCCTCCAAATTCTAGGAGAGCTGCTGGCAGGAAAAGTGGCTAAAAAATACAAGTTTTCCCAATAATGACTTTTCCTTAAAGTCCTAATTGCCTGAGGTTGCAAGTACTGTCACCAGAGCACCCACTGCAGGTCCGTACCACTGGGACAGAAAGAGTGCTATGGGCAGTGAGAGCAGCATTAAGACTGAGATTGGGAAGATGGAAAGAGCCTCTAGAGTAAGAGAGATGTGAATTCAAATGCTACCATTTTTGAGTCATGTGACTTTGGACAATTTTGTGTCCATCTGTGACTTGGTTTCCCCATTCATCAGTTAGAAGCAGAAGTTCCTGCTGCACAGGTCTGAGGCGCTGAAGGAGATAATGGGTTCAGACTGGCCCACAAAAACATGAGGGTCTCCTCTCTAATGTAACAGGAAGGACAGAGGAGCAGGAGGGGGGACACTTGCTTCCCTCTATCCCACATTCCCTCCTGGGTTCACAGAAGTAGGAGTTTGTACCAACGTGAATTTACCAACAGTGCTTGGGAAGACGCTCTCCCCTCCTTCCAACTCCCAGCTCTGCTACTTTGCCCCCACCCCGCTTAGTCCTGGGCCACTGAAAGGAAAGCAAGCGCAGCCCTCTGCTCTAAAGCTGCCTTCCCAGTTCCCTAGCTGCAGCCTATGGAGTGGACGCCCTGCCTTCCAGCTGCCAGCATTAGGCAGGCCCAGGGGTCAGGCCAAGACCCCAGTCCTAGCCCCTTGTCTGGGGATTAATGAGTGGCGTGGCCTTGCTCTGCCTGCTCATCCTCTGCAGGGTAAAAGCATGGAGACTCAGGTGAGCTCTGGTCCCAGTGGTCCTCTTCAGTCTGCCTCATCACCAACAAATCTCATCTTTGACTTTTTTCTGGCTCAAACTTAGAGGGAAGAAAAATAACTAGGTTCCCTGACAACTATGAGAATATTACTGTTCTGCAATACAAGGTGGAGTCACCAACAGACAATGGCACTTGCCAAAAGTATTCACCACAAAACAAGAATAGAATCCAAGTGGGGCTGGCCGTGGTATCCTGAAACAAGGAGGCAGGAAGGTCATCAGGATCCTAACAGATGAGAACACACTTTCTCAGGAAAACTGGAACCTCACAGGGTGAAGGTGAAATGAATCAACTGTCTAGGCAGAGAGTTGGCAGGGCAGGGGTGAGCATGAAGGACAATTACGGACTGGCTGCACTAGCAGACCTCAACCTGCGCCACACTGAGAATTACGCGAGCTGCTGTTGAAATGCTGACGCTCAGGCCACTTCCCAGACCAATGACCGAAACTGTGAGAGAGGGTCCCAAGCATGAGTAGCATTTAAAGCATGCTCAGTGATTCCAACATGCAGCCATTGTTAAGGACTACTGTTCTGGGCTCTCTCAGCCCACTGAGTTTAGACAGGAAGAGAAAACACACTCACAAGTGACATGACACAACCCCTTCTCAGGCAGGAATGCCTTGCCTCTCTCACACAAGGCTGGCAAATCACTCTGATTTGACATAACTAACTACTGTTGCACGTGGTAACTGATGCTTATCCATAAAGGACAATATCTGCTAGTGTTTAAATTAGAATGAGAGCTAACATTTATTGAAGACTTACTA
>PVKM010024006.1:0-20808 GCA_004027735.1 Carollia perspicillata
GACAGAATATAAAATCAGATCTTCCCAGATCTCTCCATTGTCCTCCTCCTTGGCAAATTTAGTCACTTTATTAGCACCATGCCATGATCATCTTCAGGGCACTTTGGCTATTACCCATTCCACTCATAAGATAAACTGTCTCTTCCACAAAGTTTCTCTGTTGGCATATCTCAAGACCCTTTTCAAGTGTACAGTGGATACTGTCTCGGAGAAATGGAAGTAAGTTTGGTTAATCATACTCAGCATAAAGACTGATCTGTTTTTCATGGTAGCACTGCCCCTTATGATGGTCTATCTCTAAAAGCTTTTGCAGATACTCATGCTGTAATTCTGGTCTGTCTTCTAATTCTCTCATTACCTTTTTCATTGAAATTGTATCTTCATTGTCCAAAAGCATATCAACAGCTTTCTAGGAATCAAAGTTCATTAATCAATTAATTTTATTATTGATAGATCTGAATAGACTATGGTTGTGAATCAACTGGAAAACATCCTTATGTCTTAATGTTAAGTATATTTCCATAGCATTGCCATAGTTTTTGTCATAGGTATACAATTCTGCAAGGGTTTGAAATAAGGTCCTGTTCTGACTATCTTTACTCAGATGATCCTGAACTGGCCAGAGAAAATGCTTGATATAATTTCAGTCCACTTAAATTTACTGAGATTTGTTTTGTGTCCTAACATGTGGTCTATCCTAGAAAATTTTCCATGTGCATTTAGAGAAATGTATAGTCTGAATCTTTGGGTAAAATGCTCTGAAAATATCAATTATATCCATTTGATATAGTGTGTCATTCAGAGCTGCTATTTCCTCATTGATTTTCTGTCTGGAACATCTATCAATTAATGCCAATGGTGCATTAAAACTTTATACTATGACTGTGTTACTGTTGAGCTCTCCCTTTATGACCATCAAGATTTGCCTTATATATTTAAGTGCTCCTATGTTGGGTGTATAAATGTTGACAAGAGTTATATATTCTTGTTGGATTTATCTCTTTATCGTTACATAGTGTCCTTCTTTGTCTCTTTTATAGTCTTTTTTTAAGTATGTTTTGTCACATACAAGTGTTGCTACCCCAGATTTTTACATAATTTTATATCTCACTCAAAAAGGTTTTTTTCATTGCTTTTAGAGGAAAGAAGAGAGGAAGGGAGAGAGAAAGGGAGAGAGAAAGGGATAGAGAGAACCATCTATGTGAGAGAAACATTGATGTGAAAGAAATATTGAAATGTTGCCTCCAATACATGTGGAGGATCATATGTGCCCAGACCAACGATTACACCTGCAACCTAAGTATGTGCTCTGACCAGGAATCAAACCTGCAACCCTTCAGTTGTGGGACTTCAACCAACTGAGCAACACTGGCCAGGGCACTACCCAATCTTTATTTTTTTTGTTTCTATTTACATGAAATATTTTCCATCCCTTTACTTTTAGTATGTGTGTATCTTTTCTTCTGAGGTGGATCTCTTGTAGATAGCATATCTTGTTATCTTACCCATTCAGCTACTTTATGACTTTTTATTGGAGCATTTAAGCCATTTACATTTGAAGTGATTATTAATAGGTATGCATTTATTTCAATTTTATACTTTGTAACTATATTCCTAGTTCCCCCTCCTCCTCCTCCTCCTCCTCCTCCTCCTCCTCCTTCTTCTTCCTTCTTTTTCTTCAAGAAGACTCTTAAGCATTTCTTGCAATACTACTTTGGTGTTGATGAACTCCTTTAGCTTTCTTATTTTTCATCTGGGAAGTTCTTTATTTGTACCTCAATTTTAAATGATAGCCTAACTGGGTAAATTAGTCTTGGTTGTAGGTTCTTGCTTTACCTTGGATATTGCATGCAAATACCTTCTGGTTTGAAATATTTCTGTTGAGAAATTAGCTGACAGTCTTATGAGAGCTCCCTTATAGGTAACTAACAGTCTTTCTCTTGTGGCTTTTAAGATTCTCTCTTTGTCTTCCACTTCTGCCTTTTAATTGTGATGGGCCTTATTGGGTTCATCTTATTTGGGACTATGCATTTTCTGGACTTGTGTATCTTTTTTCTTCACCAGGTTAGAGAAGTTTTCAGTCATTAGATGTTCAAATGGGTTCTCAATTCCTGGTCTTTCCCTTCTCCTTCTAGTACAACTATGAGGTGGATGTTGTGACACTTCTTGTTGTCCCAAAGGTCTGTTAACCTACTCCCATTTTTTTGAAATTTATTTTTTAATTTTTTCCTCTAATTGGGTGTGTTCTGCTACTTTATGTTGCAAATCACTGATTTGATCCTCTGCTTCATTCAACCTACTGTTTATTCCTTCTAGTGTATTTTTTACCTCAGAGATTGTATTTTTACTTCTGACTGGTTCTTATTCACGGTTTCTGTGTTCTTTTCCATGCTGTTGAAATTCTCACTCAGTTCCATTAAATTCTTGTCAAATTCCTTCAGCACTCTTATAATTATATTTTTGAACTCTGTATCTGGCAAATTGCTGGTGCCCCTTTCATTTAGTTTTTTTTTTTTTTTCCCCTGGAGGTTTGTCCTGGTCTTTCACTTGGGGCATTTTTAAAATCTCCCCATTTTGGCTGTCTTTTTGTATTTGTTTCTGTGTATTAGGTAAATCTTCAATATTTGCTAGTTTTGATAGGGTGACCTTACGTAGTAGTGTCCTTGGCACCCAGTCGTTCAGTCTCCTTAATTACCTGAATTGAGTGCTCCAGAAATTTCCCTTGTGTAGGTTATGTGAGCCCTCCTGTCGTAATTGTGTCTTGATTGCTATTGGATTGTTTGTGCATGGGGTCGACCTCATTGCTAGCTATGAGGATCAATCCTGACCACTGTATATGACCTGCTGTGCAGGTGTTGACCACACAAAATGGATTTCACCTCAGAAGTGTCTGGTGCCTGCCAAGATCTCCCTTGATATGGCATTTTTGAAACTAATTGATTCCTGTTCTGATTTGTCTGAAACTGGCCTGTGGTTATGTGTATTCTGGGGCCTCTGGTGTGGGTCAATGTCAGATGCCATCTGTGACTGTTCCTGGACAATTTTGGGAGCTACAAAGTGATCCACAATTTGTGGCTGCCTCTGGTGGGCCTTGGTGTGCTAGGGCAGGACCATGCTATCCACCAAGGCTAGCTTCCACCAGCACTGAGTTCAAAGGAGGTCAACCAAAGGCCCATGGCACTCCAAGATCCACCTCCACCTGCCTTCACCCACTTGCCACCTGTTAGTCTCAGTCAGTGGAAGAGCCTCTTACAGCACTCAAGTTGTATAAGGCAGGTTCTCTGTAAGCCACCAGGTAAGGGCAAGTGTTTTTTACCAGGTCAAACCAGGTTCAAATTTGATGCCAGCACTGTGTTTGAGGCCACTCAACAAAAGTCCCAGGGTATACCAAGTCTAGTTGCCCCAGCTGAGTGCCCAGAGAACTTTGTGGTAGAGTCTCAAGAAGTTGTCAGGAGGAGGCCAACAGAGTTTATCAGGCCCAAACCTCATAAACACAGACCAAGATTTGGCTATGTGAAGAAAAAATTCTGCATCAATGGAGTGTGTGAAGGAAAAATAGTCTCATCCTAGAGCCACACTACTCTGTCCCAGATTCTCCCAGAGCTAGAGCTCAGCATGGTAGTGCTTCTGAGAGTTGGGAAATTGGGGCTGCTGAAAGTCTAGAGGGTGGGGCTAGTGGATCTCCAATGAGTTGGAGGAGATGTCAGGTTCACAGAAAATTGGGGAAATGCACACCTGCCCCAAAGCCACACAGCCCATATCGCTACGCCCTGTACAAGGCAGTGTTTCCTCAGCAGGACATGAGCTTCACAGGGTGTGGTGACAGGGAATCCAGAGGTTGAGACTATTGCATTTCTTCAGGCTAGTGCTGTGAGAGGGAGAATGCTCCACCCAAGAAAGATGATGTCTGTGGTGTGGGAGAGGAACTCAGAATAGGGATCTTTTCTTGCAGCTGTACCTTCAGCTCTCTGTTCAGAGCTACAAACCCTAGTCTCTCCTCACGTGACTCTAGTTTGCTGTGCCCTCTCTTCACTGGAACCTGAGGTGAGTGGCGTTGAGGGTGAGCTTTTGTGCATTGGCCCTTTAAAAAGGTGCCTGTGTCTCTAGCAGTTGCCCTCTTTCCCTGGCAGACAGAATCCCTGCTGATTTTCACAGCCAGGTGTTATGTGGGCATCTCTTCCCAGTTCTGCACTGGGCTGTGGAGCTCATCATGATGTTGAGACCCCATGCTCCTCAAGGTGAACCTTTGCAGCTGAGATATCTCTTCTGCTGCCTGTGGGATTGGGGTCAGTCAGCCCTTTTTTGGTCTCCACCCTTCCTACTAGTTTCATTTCTCTTTTTATGTAGATCCTTGGTTATAAGACTTCTATTCAGCTAGTCTTCTGTTGGTTATTCAGGTTAATTATTATGTATTTTAGTTTTAATTCTAATTTGGTCCTAGGAGGCAGTGAGTGTACCTTCTACCTATTCCACAACCATCTTGAATCTCCTCATTACTGTGATTTTTAATCAGAACATGTTATTATATCAAATTGAGCTATGATAATTTGTTTAGCTATTTCTCTACTGTTGTATACCTAGTGTAGTTCAAAATATATTTCATATGTTGTATGTTGTATTAAGCCTTTTACAACCATTTTTTTTCCTTATTTTGCATTTCTTGTAGGCATAAGTCTGGTTTTCATATAACTGTATTGAAAATATAGACATATTTATTTTTCTTGAGTTATTTTATGTAAAAAGTCAGTATGAATTTATATTATCACATTTCACAACACTCTTGTTAGCATTATTATTTATTTATTTATTTTATTGTTCAGTTACTGTTGTCCTCATTTATTTCCCCCATTTCTCTCCCCCATCGTACCCTCCCCAACCTTCCACATGCAATCCTCTTGCCACTCTGTTGTCTTTGTCCATGTATTCTTTACACATGTTCCTTGACATTTCCCCTTCATTCCCCCATTGTACCCCTCCCTGCCCCGGTCACTGTCAGTTTGTTCTTTATTTCTATGTCCCTGTTTTCCTTGCATATTTGTTTAAGCTCCACTTAGAGTTGAGATCATATAGTATTTGTCTCTCACTGCCTGGCTTATTTCACTTAGCATGCTTTTCAGTTCCATTCGTGCTGTCATGAACAGTAGGAGTTTCTCCTTTCTTTCTGCTCTGTAGTATTCCATTGTGTAAATGTACCAGACCTTAGTGATCCATTTGTTTACTGATGGGCATTTAGGCTGTTTCCAGCACTTTGTTATTGTAAATAATGCTACTATGAACATTGGGATGCATAGGTTCTTCTGAATTGGTGTTTCAGGATTCTTAGGGTATAAGCTCAGCAGTGGTATTTCCAGGTGAAAAGGTACTTCCATTTTTAATTTTTTGAAGAAATTCCCTACAGTTTTCCACGGAGGTTGCACCAGTCTGCATTCCCACCAACAGTACACTTGGGTTCCCTTTTCTCCATATCCTCTCTAGCACGTGTTGTTTATTGATTTGTTGATGATGACCAGTCTGAACAGTAAGAAGTGGTATCTTGCTGTGGTATTAATTTGCATCTCTCTGATGGCTAGTGATGTTGAGCATCCTTTCATATGTCTCTGAGCCTTCTGTATGTCTTCTTTAGAGAAGTGTCAGCTCAGATCCTTTTCCCATTTCTTAATTGGATTGTTTGTCTTCCTCGCATGGACTCATGTGAGTTCTTTATGTGTTTTGGAGATCAAACCCTTGTCTGAGATATCATTGGCAAATATATTTTCCCATAAGGCGTTTCCCTTTTGATTTTGACCGATGTGTTCTTTAGCTGTGCAGAAGCTTTTCACTTGATGTAGTCTCATTTTTTATTCTTTCAGTTATATCCCTTGCTCTGGGGGACATGTCAATGAAAATATTGCTGCATGGAATGTCTGAGATTTTTCTGCCTATGTTCTCCTCTAGGACTCTTATGGTATTGAGACTTATATTTAAGTTTTTTATCCATCTTGAGTTTATTTTTGTGTATGGTATAAGTTGGTCATCTAGTTTCATTTTTTTACATGTAGCTGTCCAGGTCTCCCAACACCCTTTATTGAAGAGACTATTTTTATTTTATTTTATATTCCTGCTCTTTTTGTCAAATATTAATTGACTATATAGATAAGGGTTTATTTCTGGGCTCTCTGTTCTGTTCCATGGATCTATGTGTCTGTTCTTATGTCAATACCAGACTATTTTGATTACAGTGACCTTGTAATATAGTTTGGTATCAGGTATTGTGATCCCTCCTACTTTGTCTCCTTTCTTAAAATAGCTGAGGTCATTCAGGATCATTTATGGTTCCATATAAATTTTTGAAATGCTTGCTCTATATCCATGAAATACGTCATTGGTATTTTAATAAGGATTGCATTGAGTCTATGAATTGCTTTGGGTAGAATGGACATTTTGATGATGTTAATTCTTCCAATCCATGAACAAAGTATAGACTTCCATTTATATCTTCCTTAATCTCTTTCTTCATGTTGTGTAGTTTTCTGAGTACATATCTTTTATCTCCTTGGTTAGGTTTATTCTTAGGTATTTTATTTTTCTTGTTGCTATAGCAAATGGAATTTTTCCTCAGATTTCTGTTTCTAATATTTCATTGTTAGTTGTACAAAAATGCCTTCAAGTTCTGAATATTGACTTTCTATCCTGTTGTTTTACCAAATTCACTTATTAGGTTGAGTAGTTTTTTGGTGGAGTCTATAGGGTTTTCTATGTATGCTGTCATGCCATCTATAAACAATAACTGTTTTACTTCCTGCTTTCCAATTTGGATGCCTTTTATTTCTTTTGCTTCTCTGACTGCTGTGGCTACAACTTTCAATACTGTGTTGAATAAGAGTGGTGGAAGTGAACACCCTTATCTTGTTTCTGATCTTATTAAGAAAGCTTTTGGTTTTCGCCTATTGAGTATGACATTGGCTGTAGGTTTCTCATATATGGCCTTTATTATATTGAGGTATGCTCCCTCTACTCTTTGCTGAGTGTTTTTATAATAAATGGATGCCATACCTTATCAAATGCTTTTTTCTACATCTATTGATATGATCATGTGATTTTTGTCTTTCCTTTTATTTATGTGTTTTCCTTTTATTCCTGTTTTTATGGGAATTTTTCCATCTTATCTGGGTTTTCAAATTTGTTGGCATACAGTTCTTTGTAGTAAGTTCTTACAGGCCTTTGTATTTCTGTTGTATCAGTTGTAACTTCTCCTTTTCATTTCTGGTTTTGTTTACTTGGGCCCTCTCTCTTTTTTCTTGATAAGCCTGGATAGGGACTTGTTGATTTTGTTCATCTTTTCAAAGAACCAGCTCCTGGATTTATTGATCCTTTGAATTGTTCTTTTAGTCTCTGTGTCATTTAATTCTGCTCTGATCTTGATTATTTCCTTTCTTCTATTTTCTCTGGGCTTTGCTTGTTGTAGTTCCTCAAGTTCTTGTAGATATAGGGTTAGGTTGCTTATTTGAAATGTTTCTTTTTTAGGTACGCCCGTATTGCTATAAACTTCCATTTCAGGACTGCCTTAGCTGTGTCCTATAGGTTTTGGACTGTCGTGTGTCCATTTTCATTTGTTTCCATATTTTTTAAAATTTCTTCCTTGATCTCATTATTAACCTATTCATTGTTTAATAGCATGCTATTCAGTTGCCATGAATTTGAATGTTTTTGAGTTTTATCCTTGAGATTAGTTTCTAGTTTCAAGCCCTTGTCATCAGAGAAAATGCTTGATATAATTTCAGTTTTCTTGAATTTGCTGAAGCTTGTTTTGTACTGTATTGTATGGTGTATCTTTGAAAATGTTCCATATGTATTTGAAAAAAAAGTGTTTTTTGCTTCTTTGCGATGAAAGGTTCGATATATTACATCCATTTGTTATAGTGCATGTTTCAGAGCCTTTATATCCTTGTTGATATATGTTTGGAAGATCTATCCATTGTTGACAGTGGGATGTTAAAATCTGTACTATAAGTGTGTTGCTCTCTATATCTTTGTTGAAGTCCTCCAAGATTTTCTTTATATATTCTGGTGCTCTTATGTTGGATACATATATGTTCACAATGTTTATGTCTTCTTGATGGATTCTTCCCTTAAGAATTTTGTCGTGTCCTTCTAGGTCTCTTTTTATGGCCTTTATTTTGAAGTCTATTTTGTCTGATATAACTACTGATATCCCAGCTTTCTTTTCCTGTCCATTTGCTTGAAATATTTTTTTTCCCAACCCTTCACTTTTAGTCTGTGTAGCTCTTTTGTTCTGAGGTGAGTCTCTTGTAGGCAGCAAATGTGTGGATTATGTTTTCTTACCCATTCCATTATCCTATGTCTTTTGATTAGAACATTTAATCCCTTTACATTTAAGGTTTTTATTGATAAGTACTTATTATAAATAATTTTCCCCTTTGTACCTCTCTCTCACTATTTTATTCATCTTTTTAAAACAGTCCCTTTACCATGTCTTGCAGTGCTGGTTTGGTGAAGGTGTATTCATTGACCCTTCTTTTGTCTGGGAAACTCCTTATTTCACCTTCCATTTTAATTGAGAGCTTTGCTTGGTAGAATAATCTTGGTTGAGGCCTTTGCTTTTCATTACTTGGAATATTTTTTGCCATTCCCTCTGTCTTGTAGTGTTTCTTTTGAGAAGTCAGCTGCTAGCCTTATCGGAGCTCCCTTGCATGTTACTATCTGTTTCTCTGTTGCTGTTTTTAATATTCTCTCTTTGCTTTAAAAATTTGGCATTTTAATTATGATGTTTCTTGGAATAGGCCTCTTGGATTCATCTTCCTCAGAACCCTCTGTGCTTCCTGCACTTGCATGTTTTTTCCCCTCTCCAAGTTAGGGAAGTTGTCTGTCATTATGTTTTCAAACAGACTTTCTATCCCTTGCTCTTTTTCTTCCCCTTCTGATATTCCTATGATTTGAATGTTGTTATACTCAGTTTTTAAAATTTAAACTTTGGGAAAGTTGTCAAATATACTTAACCAATATATTATAATATAAGATTTTTGTTAAACATTTTTTTGGTAATAACCATAAAAGATATTAATTAAGCTCAAAACTGGGTTTAATATCAATTTTTTTAGAACATAGGATTCTGCTTAATTTATATAAGTATTTAATATTTTTAGACCAGCAATGTCAAACTCATTTTCACCAGGAATCAGTCACATCGGCCTCCTGGTTGCCTTCAAAGGGCCGAATGTAATTTTAGGACTGTATAAATGTAACTACTCCTTAACTAGGAGCAAGGAGCTTAGTGCTGCTGCTGGGTAGAAACAAGGTGCTGAGCTGAATAAAACAAGGTGGAGGGCCGGATTTGGTCTGCAGGCCTTGTGTTTGCCACCTGTGCTTTAGGCCAATAAAATATTATACTCTAGTTATGCCATCTGGAGCCAGAAAAGGCACCTCATGTAACATACAAACAAATAGATATAATGAAATGATCACACACATGTAACCTGCACACATAAAGACTGTACACAGAATTTGAATTAATAATTCTTGCAGAGAAAGTATAAGATTTCTTTTATTTGCTTTTGACAACTTTTAGGAAGACTGGAAAGAGGATGGAAGGTCCTAAATACCAAGCAAGAAGACCTGTTGAGACTCTCACTAAAAGCTTTAAGGACTGTTAATGAGCGGCGAAAATAAAGTCCAATAAATAGACTTCAAGGAGTCTAGCAGCAGGGAAGAGCTTTGGGCAGGGGGGCGAGGGGAGGAAGTTCTTAAATACCAAGCCAGAAAGCCCACTTGAGAGAGAGCCACACTGGCAAAGAGAGAAAGCATATTTGAGACAAAGGCCCATTTGATTGATCCATGGATGTGTTTACCCCATGCCCCCAGGGTGACCTTACCAATGACCAGAGCACCAAACAAAAGAGAAGGAATGGGCCCCTTTGAACATCAGAGGTGATTAGTTCCTGACTCATAGGACCTCAGCATGTCCCAGGTGTCACCTGGGGATGGTCATATAGGGTGACTCCATGTCCAGATGGCAGCCTTACCCTCTATCTTAGCATTGACAAAACACATCTTGCTGAAGGATTTATTCCATAGCTGACAGATAGGTTTTCCCACACTGATGAGAGCAAGAGAAAGAGTAATGAAAACAACTCCAGGTACCACCAGAGTCATCAACGAAAGTCACCAGATAGAAATTAGGTGGAGGAAGGGGTACTGGAACCTGAAGTTTCTTTCTTTACAAATTTACAACTTTCACAACCTTCACAGATCTTTCACAAACTTTCTTAGCCCTTTGGAAATAACCATTTTTAGGATAAATCACTTTTAATCTCTGTCCTTCAAAATTGCATCTCTATGCTTTATGACTTCTATTATTAAAACCACACAATGTCTTTCCAGTTTAATTTGAACTTAACTTTTAGAAACCTCAATTTCAAATAATAAGCAAAATGTTCGCATTTGCTAGACTGACTTATGAACACATCTCATAGCCTTTGGAAACATAGGTTCCTCTGTTGGCAAACACACTCCCACCTTCAAGAAACACACCTCCAATAAAGCTCTATAACTCCAAATCCACTTCACAGCCTCTTTGTACTAAAGAGACAAAAGCAGCTCTAAACATCTATATTTCAGTATTTCATGTTATTTTAAAATACCTAGATATTCAATAACTTTTATCTGAATTTACCAGTTTAGAAAGGAATAGCCAAAATAAATTAAATTGATTTGCTCAGATATAGCAAAGATTTTCCCCCTTTTGATAAGAATTATCTCCTAAAAATTTGTATTTGAAAAGATGGCCTAGAAAGAATTCTTGAAGAACAAGTATTTGCATTTCCAAAATGTAGGGAAAGAAAAGCAAGCTTCTCCTATGAGGACATTGGTTTCATCAGGTGAAGGAGGTGGCAAAGTGGCTTGAGTTTAAAATGCCACTTTTTTTCTGCATTGAGAGGCATGCCCAATTTTCCCATGATTTAGCCCCTTCCAGGTCTCCAGGAGGAGAAGATAGAGTGTTTTATAGTCTGAGATGGGGGTGAGATTTTTCTTCTTCTCTGTACAGTGGAGCCAAGCCTAATTGCAAACTGGAGTTGAATGCAAAACTTGTATTAGGCTGGTAAGGAATTGTGTCACCCCCCTGCTGGGTAATATTGATTACAAGAGCATTGCTTTCAGGGATTAGAGCGCACCTCAGCTGGAAAACAAATACAGCCCTTACTCTGTAGCAAGACAAACGAGACTGAGGGGAGGGGTGATAGACTGAGGCAAATTTGAATGAAGAGGTACAGTTAGGAGAAAGAGGCCTGGAATCCCTGCTGCAAGTTAAAACGTCTCCTCCTCCAAGAACTAAACCTAAGGAGGGGATCCAGAAAGTGACAGTAAAGGTCAAGTTGGAGGAGATAATATTGTAGCGAAGAGATCTGTTCATGGGCCAGACCTTCTGGTCACCCAGTTTGTTTTGAGGTCAGGCTGTGTTGCAATAGAATATCAAGTGCCTGGCTTGAGGTTGGCAAGTCCCAGAGCTTTCAAGTGACATCCCAATGGGGAGTCCTTGGGTGGGGTTGACTGAGTGTTGCCCACGGTAAAGGGAAGGGTATCTCAGGGATGAGAACAATGTTCTCGCCGCATGTTGGGTTGTCCTGCACACTCCCCCATCAGAATCCCACTTCTTTTCCTTTTCAGTCTCCTTTGCAATCTCCTCCTCCTTGCTAACTACCTGTTACAGTTCTTCAAAGCTGTATCTCTACATCCTTAGATAATCTCATATGCACCACAGTTTCTATTACTATCCATTTATAGATGATTCCTCTGACCTCTGGCCAGAATTTCCACTTACCTACTCAACTCTACTGGGATATTGCCAAGGCACCTCAAATTCATAATATTCAAAGCTATTCCTTTGTTCTTTCTCTTTATTCCTCAAACCTAGCCTGGCCCTCTTTTACCATTCCCTGCCTTGGTAAATCACCACCATCCTTGAAATTTTCTCTTCCTGCCCACTAACTCCTACCACGTCTGATAGTGATGAATTAATCACCGAGGTCTCTTGCTTGGCCTCCAGATACATTCTGTCTGTCTGCTGTTTTTCTCTCTATTGTCCTAGTTCAGGTTATTCTGATCTCCTTTTGGAACACTTTGAAGCAGCCCATTCATTTGTACAAATTTAGTCTTCTTCCTTCAGTAATTTTTCCACACTACCGCTAAAGTAACCTTTTTAAATTGCAGATCTTATCAAGTCATCCCTTTTCTGAACTTAAAATAAAGACAAAAATGCATGATCTTCAGAGGCCTTTAAGAGAGAAATCTCATCTTTTTTACCTTAACTCATTCTATTCTCTTTTCTCCTAGAGCACCACAGTCTTTTATGTTCACTGTGATTTCTCTGCCCCAGGACTTTTGCACATGTACTTTCTGTGACCTGGAATAGTTAGTTCCCTTCCCCTTCATCTCATTGCTGCATCCTTATCCTCAGCTCAAATTTATTTACTCAGGAAAAAACTTTTCAGCCTCTCTGACTAAATTGCCATATTCATGGCATGTGCTAATGGAATCAT
Source organism: Carollia perspicillata (assembly GCA_004027735.1). Lineage (NCBI taxonomy): Eukaryota > Metazoa > Chordata > Mammalia > Chiroptera > Phyllostomidae > Carollia > Carollia perspicillata. The sequence goes on from PVKM010024006.1 coordinate 12,534, forward strand.
TAATTGCTTTCATAACACATACTACATTTATACTTACATTATAAATTCATGTAATGACTTTCTCCTTTCTAGACTATAAATTCTAAGATGGTAGAACTGTGCTTATTTTTGCTTACTGTTGTAGCCCCCCAATTTGAAACAATGTCTATTCTATAATTGGTGAATATACATTCACTAATTGAATGAAGGAATACTTGAATGTTTGTAAACATTACCTTTCTTATGTATTCCCCTTGAGATACACAGCTTATCTCCCTAACTAGAACAGTCTGTTTTGAAAGTAAGATACTAACTTATAGATTCACATTCCCCTCAAATGTATAAGTTGGCATTTAGTAAGTGCATTGTTAACATTTAAAATAAAATAATGAAAATTAAACAATTCAAATTTGTGTTTTGTATTTGATATCTTAAGAAATGTTTCCCCTATTGTCTATCATAAGAATCACAAATTCTTGGGTGTTCTTCAAAGCGACAGAATCAGAGTAGGAATCCATTAACCTATATTTTTAAATAATCGTCCTTGGTGTTAGCAAGGCAATTTTGAGAAACATCAATGTAATATAGTTAATACATTTATATTTATAATAGACATAATGATATGGAAAAACCAAGTATATCATTATGCATAGCTTAATGAAATATATATTCATCTTTCTATTCTTCTACCTTCCTTTCTTCTATCTATATGTTTATTTTGATATGGTTCAAAATCAAGTTTATTTATAATAGACTTACAAACTTGGCCTTCTTTTCCCTTATTCACAAAGTAGGTTTTGAATTTCATCTGAAAATTTTTTGCAAAGGGCAGAAATATATTGTCCTCCTGCATGATAAAGATGATATTACTTGTATCTTCAGGTTGGAGGTACATTGGTTAAGATTGGATGCTGATAGTAAAGTGTACCTAATAATATGTTGTATATCCTAATCCACAAGGGTGCAATTATATCTCAAACATTCCACTGAATATTCTTTTGGGAAATCACAACTGAAATGCTACCATTTTTCTAGGTTCAATTGTGTAGGTTAAATTGTCTAGAAAATAGCTAGGCTGAGAAAACCTTGTTGAGATTATTATAAGAGCACTTTAGTGAAAAATTAGAGTGTCAAAGAAGAGTTGTATTCCAATGAATGACCTCATAAGGATTTTATACTAAGGAGCAAGTGGTTTCCTAGGGAAAGAGAGAGGACCTTGTCTTTGGTTCAGCATTTTAAAGTGATAATAAATCAGATTACTGACATTCTAATGGTTCCTATCTTGGAACAATTAAGATTTCTACTAAGGTAGAATTTGGGTTTGAGCATTACCATTTAATAACTTAACTATGGCTGTTCAGTTCACTTTAGAGAATCAGAATGTAAGTTAAGACCCTGGAGAAATCCCAGGGGCTCTCCTCACCCAGGGATTTTTTTTTTTTAAGAAAATTGCTGCACAAAACAGTATCCAAGCTTTATTCAGAAAAAAGCAGGGCTAACTCCTGGCACAAAATCATTGTCCACAAGATAGCTTCATCAGGCCCAGGATATTGCTTCCTCTCCCAAGACTTGGACTTGTCAATAATCAAAGCAGCCCTTTACTCTGCTAAAGTGTGTTGCCCATGTGTATGGTCTAGAGGAATACAAATCGTCCCTTATTTCATTGAACTTTTGTTTCAGGTCACATCATTTTATACTGAACTGAACACCAAGAAGTAAGCAGAAAAAGCATTTGCCTTAAAAAAAGTCACAAAGTCCATACAATAATGATATTATTGTTAACTTGTCTAACATTTCCCAGGCCATATTTCCCAAATCAGGTGCTGCAAAGATAAAGGTTCCAAAAGAAGTTCTTACGATGTCTCTCCTCAAAGATATATAGCATTAAAGAAATATTTAACTTTACTTGAACTTCTATGTCAAAAATTTAACAAAACTAATCTCTCAACTCTTATTTTTGCTGACTAGTCTAAGGTAGGAAATTGTTCCATTAATCTGAAATTATCTTGGTGAAAGAATCCTAATATTAAACTTTAATGATTGATTCCACAGTAACTTTCAAAGTGCCTATTTATAGTACTAGTTGTTCATTAAAAAATTGAGTGAATAAATGCATGGATTAGTGGGTGGATAAACACATAGATGGAAGGATTAACAATGGAATGAATGAATAAAAATATTCCTTAGGCCTAACACAATGAATATAATGACAGACATAGTTATAGCAAAGAAGAGATAAGGGTTGTTAATGTTTGAGGCTATCAATATTTGTAATACACATATAGGAAATCCTCTAATACCATCTTTTAAATCAATGTATTAATCTTTTAGAGGATGATTCTTCTAAATCTCTTCCTTTTTTACCTCCACCTTCCTCAGATCCCTTCTTTCTACCCAGTCATGTCTTCTTTTATATTACGAATCCTCTTTATATTTCTATATACAACATTACAATTGAATATTACTTTTTGGCCTTTTCCATTAATAACCAATACTCTCTATTATGAATCAGATACTCTTCTAAGCACTTCATACACATTATCTAATTTACTGCTTGGCTCTGACCTGTAGCTGTTATTATTTTCCTCGTTTTATGTATATGGATATGGAGGAGTTAAGGTGCTCAAAGCTATGCAAATAATCAGTGAAAGAGCTGACATATCAGCTCATATGTCTAACACATAAAACTTTATAGGCTCCACCAAAAAACTACTTGAAATAATTAACAAGTGAATTCAGCAAAGTAGCAGGATACAAAGTCAATATTCTGAAATCAATGTCATTTTTTACACCAGTGAATTATAAGAAAGAGAATCTAAAAAGAAGAAGAGAAAAAACACTTACTATAGCAACAAGAAAAATAAAGTACCTAGGAATAAATTTATCCAAGGAAGTAAAAGACCTATACTCAGAAAACTATAGAACACTGAAGAAAGAAATTGAGGAACATACAAATAAATGGAAACATATACCCTGTTCATGGATTGGAAGAATTAAGATCATTAAAATGTGTGGGGGGCCTCTGCCTGCAGAGCACCCCACCCCGCCACCATAGATGAAAATAATGCTACCAAGACATGATCTACTTGGGGAGGAAAGGTGGCCAATCTCTCAAAGGAAAAGGGCCAAGAAACTTTTTCTAAATGGGCTTTTCTTGGATTCATTTTGCACAGAAATACAGGTAAAGCTCATTAATCATTGTCATGCAGTAAGGGTCAAACAATAGCTAACAAAGGACTCTGAGGGCCTATTTTGAGTCAGAGTCAGATAGCTAAAGAGCTACAAAACTTTGAGGAACAAACTCATTCTTGTCTGGACCCTTGTTTAATTGAGAGCATTCTAAACAAAGCAGGTTTCACAGGATTTTACATATTCTTTCTTAGGCCTGATTGCCCTAGGGAACCCCCCCTTTCCAGCACAGGGAGGTACCCACCATCAGCATTGTCTCAGGCTTAAGGTATTGTCTTAGGCTTAAGTCAGGCAGGGGAAGTAAGGCAGCCAAGAGATTAGGAGACTTCTTGCAGACAGAATGAGGACTCAGGCTATGTCAGAATAGCCTGGGAGTGAGGGTCCATCACCCCCTCTTTGCTGCAGTCCCCCGAGTCCTTCCTTGAGGGCTTCCCAAGTGATTGTGTCTGGCTTAGGTTGCTCGCCCCCTCTGAGGGGTCTTACCTGTCATTGACTAACAGACCAATTATTGGGGGCCAGAGATGGATGAAGCAGAAGCAGCTCTCCTGCCAGGGAGATAAACTTTGTCTCTTTAGTGGTTCACAGTCCAAAGGTTGCTCACTCAGCCTTAGCCATGGGGGGCTGTTACAAACCCTGAAACCAGGCAGAATGGTTCCCAACAAAAATGTCCATACTACCCAAAGCAATCTACAGAGTCAATGCAATTCCTACTAAAATATAAATGGCATGAACAACTCTTACTTGATACTGTTCTCTCCTACTTATACGTATTTTCTCCACACTACAGAGGAGGTTTATCTTTCTTGTTTGTCTTGAAAGGCAAAGGATTTTTCTCCCAATAACTTACATTAGCTCTTCATACATATGAGTCCCTATGACCATGAATAAAATAAAACCCACAGGCCTAAATGAAATGATACTCATGCTCAGAGTATCATTTGATTACAATATAATAATTATTCATCATTGTGATTATGATCATTAATGAAAAGATAAAATATGTTGAATATATTCTGCCTCTGATAAATAGAGTAGTCTATAATACCGTTGAAATGCTCTCCATGGTTTAAGATATTAGGGTTTAAAAGGAGCAAATCCTCCGCTAGTTTGAAAACACTCTATTTAGTAAGAAATCTCTCATATAGAGAGATGATCAAAGTAACTTATGCCCTTTGAGTTCTAGATGGTAGTTTTATTATATTCAGCTAACATAACCTAAGTATCAGCTATACTATTCTTGCTTCTTGTCACTCCTTGTTGAAATAGTAAAAAAATATGGCACCACCTGAGTTACTTGATAAAGTGATTTAAAACTGCAACACATTTCCAATACAGCTCTAACAGCCTCAGTAAGTTGATGGTTGAAGATTAATGTCACAATTAGTATGTGGATTTTTGATATGCCAACCTCCTGGGGTTGGAACACTGGTAAACTACTATGTGCTCAGATGGGCTTTTTGTTCTCATAGCTCATAAAAATAACATAAACAGATACCTGCCAAGATGGAGTGGGGTTTGATGATAGGCCTTTCATAGAGTAAGATTTGATTGAGCTTAAAACAGAATAGACTTTTAAAGTGAAAATATTGTTTTCAGCAGGTAAATATCACAACAAATATTATAGACTATTATATGACCACCAGAAGGTCAAATTGCATACATTCACCATTCTCACTGTGTGAGTTTAATAGATTGCAAGCTGGTTCTAATTTGGTCTGGTCACTTTTATGCATAAGGAAAAATTTGTCTCTTGAAATGTCTTTAAAAATTGAAACTGATGCTAGTTATAATTTTATAATTGAAACATAACTGAGAGATGGCACAGACTGAATCCATGAACAGTAGACATTTATTGAAACTTTCTTAAAAGTTTTTATTCAATTTTTTATTTAACAGGTCCCATGAATTATATTTAAAAAAATTAAAACTCAAAAATGATTGGACTTAAATTTTTGAGTTCAAAAAGTAACTGTCAGATTTCATTAGTTCAAAAACACTTTTAAACTATATTTAGTGAAGGTGTTTTAGTTCTTCATGAAGAATGAGATACTTCACAGCAAGAAGACAAAACTTAGCATGTAGAATCAATAGAACTTGTTGAGTAATTTGAGATACAAAACAGATGATAAAAGAAGGGTAAAACCTAAATCTGGATTGAAGAACTGAGAGAGATCTTGGGAGATGGCATAGATTTGGTGGGTTTAAATTTAATTAAACTCATTAAATTTTTTAATTTTAAAAGTGTAAAATTTTTAAAATTAAAAAACAAATTAGAGTTTAATTTTTTAAATGTTGAGTTCTTTGTCTGTACATTTCTCAAGAGGCTATATATATGTATATGTACATATATATTATATATATATAGAGAGAGAGAGATTGTACTAATGAATAATCTGTTGGCAGCTGCTATAATAGCAAAATGTCACAGCGCTCATTTTCCTCTTGATTTTGTGGGGTGGTGATTGTGGAAAAAGTTGTAATAAACAGAATAATGGAATGGTTAATGTTACAGCAGAGTAAAATTTTACTTTGGTTTACTGAAAAAGATACACTTTAATAAGCAGCCAATTGATTACTCCTCACAAAACAGTAATTAGGCATCAAATTATTTTTCTCCAACTGTCACTGCAAGTGAATCGAAATTTCAGGCACAATACAGATTAGTGAAAAACATGCTTTACAAAATTAACGGTGGCTTAGATTTAAACAGCAGTTTCAAAATAGCAAAAAAAAAAAAAAAAAAAAAACCAAATTAGAGGATGAGAAAAGACTAGATGACTTCATAACACTAAACAAATTTGGAGATGTTTCAATAGTTTTGTTATTCACAGATTTGACTAAAATAGTGCCTATTATGATTATCAGGTCATTTCCTGCTGAGCTAGAAGCACAAAATGAACTATGGTTCTTAATAAGATTTTGATTATATGTTTGATTAAAGTTATTGGTAATCCAAGTTTATTATTTTTGCAACATTTGAGTAGAAAAACATACGATGTAAGTGTGCCCCCATGTGGCTGTAGACGAGTTTGTAAGAATGTGAGAAAAGGCTGGAATGGAAGGAGAGCGGGAACTGCCTCTGTCGAGTGGGTGCTTACTCCATTGCAGGCAGAGGGCTGTCTCTCCTATGTTTAAAGTTAGAAGAGTCATGATATCTCTTATAGTTCTTACGAATATTTTATTTTTAGTAGCTATATATACTAATCAACACATCTACCTTTGAGTAGTAGTGTAACAGTAAAAACGCATAAATCAACACAAAACGCTTACTCTCTTTGTATACATATTGTTAAAGGTCAAGCCTAAGTGATTCTTTGCAAGTATTTTAAAATGCATTTTGTTATTAAATAGGATAATAGATCAAGAAAAAAATTTTACCAGGGTGGTTCCATGGCCTGAGAAGGTAGTTTACCTGTTTGTGTGCTGTATATGAAAACTACTGATATATTTTTTAAATTTTATTTTAATTGTTATTCAAGTACAGTTTTCTGTCTTTTACTCCCATCCCAGTCCACTCCCCCTGCAGTGCTCCCCACCTCCTTCCCATTTCCACCGCCCTAAGTTTTTGTCCATGTGTCCTTTATATTTGTTCCTATAATCCCTTCCCTTTTTCCCCTGAAATTCCCTCCTCTCTCCCATTACTGTCATCCCATTTTCTATTTGAATGCCTTTGGTTATATTTTGCTTGCTTGTTTGTTTAGTTGCTTAGGTTCCTGTTAAAGGTGAGATCATATGGTATTTGTCGTTTACTGCCTGACTTATTTCACTTAACATAACGCTTTCCAGTTCCATCCATGCTGTTGCATAGGATAGGAGCTCTTTCTTTCTTTCTGCCACGTAGAATTTCATTGTGTATATGTACCATAGTTTTTTTTTTTATCCATTCATTTACTGATGGGCACCTAGATTGCTTCCAACACTTGGCTATTGTAAATTGTGTTGCTATGAACATTGGGTGTATAGGTTCTTTTGGAATGGTGTTTCAGGGTTCTTGGGATATAATCCCAGCAGTGGAATTGCTAGGTCAAAAGGCAGTTCCATTTTTAGTTTTCTGAGAAAATTCCATACTGTTTTCCATAGTGGTTGTACCAGTCTGCACTCCCACCAGCAGTGAACTAGAGTCCCCTTTTCTCCACTACCCCTCTAAAACTTGTTGTTTGGAGGAGCAACACTTGTTGCTTTGTCTATGATGGTCATTCTTACCGGTGTCAAGTGGTATCTCATTGTGGTTCTAATTTGCATTTCTCTGATGGCTAGCGATATTGAGCATTTTTTCATGTGTCTCTGAATCCTCTGTATGTCCTCCTTGGAGAAATGCCTGTCCAAGTCCTTTGCCCATTTTTTAATTGGGTTGCTTATTTTCTTGGAGTGGAGTCATGTAAGTTCTTTGTATATTTTGGAGATTAAACCCTTGTCTGAGGTGTCATTGGAAAATATGTTTTCCCATATAGTTGGGTCTCTTTTTATTTTAATGCTGTTTTCTTTAGCTGTGCAGAAGCTTTTTATTTTGATGAGATCCCATTTGTTTATTCTTTCCTTTATATCCCTTGCTCTGGGGGACATGTCAGTAAAAATGTTGCTGCGTGAGATATCTGAGATTTTCTTGCCTATGTTCTCCTCTAGGATTTTAATGGTGTCAGGGCTTATATTTAAGTCTTTTATCCATCTTGAATTTATTTTTGTGTATGGTGTAAGTTGATGCTTGAGTTTCATTTTTTTGCACGTAGCTGTCCAGTTCTCCCAACACCATTTGTTAAAAAGACTATTTTTACTCCATTTTATGTTGTTGCCCACTTTGTTGAATATTAACTGACTGTAGAGACTTGGGTTTATTTCTGGGCTCTCTGTTCTGTTCCATTGGTCTATGATCCTGTTTTTATGCCAGTACCAGGCTGTTTTGATTACAGTGGCCTTGTAATACAGTTTGGTATCAAGTATTGTGATCTCTCCTACTTTCCTCTTCTTTCTCAAAATTGCAGCTGCTATTTGGGGTCATTTATGGTTCCATATAAACTTTTGAAGTGTTTGTTCTATGTCTGTGAAATATGCCATTGGTACTTTGATAGGTATTGCATTGAATCTGTATATTGCTTTGGGTGATATGGAC
>PVKM010024007.1:0-20802 GCA_004027735.1 Carollia perspicillata
CAGTGTGTCACTCCTACAACTGCTCTGATTATAATTGATCAGACAGAATCACGGAATCACGGCTCGTTTTGTGGTTTGTTCAGTGGCCCAATATGCAAATAGACTCTGGTAGTTGGAGAGATTATCATCCCCTTTGTTGGTATTCCTCTCACAGAGGCCTTCCCGCTATGGACTGCAGCTCAGGGACTCGCCGGTGTTGCCTAGGATAACGGGGCGGATGGCTGGAGGTGGCGGGGCGCCGGGCGGGCGACTGTACGGCACAGAGCCCCACGTCCGCCCACGCCCCGCCCCATAGGGGGGGGCGCCTAGCGCAGCCCCCGAGCGCCGGCCTCTCCAGGCCCGCACCTCGGCTGCACCCTTTGACGTCATGTGGGCAGCTGGACTGGTCCGTGTTGCGGCCAAGGGCCGAGCGGGTGCTCACCGTGCGCCGGGTTCCTGCGCGCCACCGCCGCCGCTCCACATCTGGAAGCGTTCAGCGCGTCTGCCTCCAGCGCGCCAGGCGGGCGGGCGGGGAGGGCGCGGGCGCGGGCGCAGCGGCGGGCTGGGCTGGAGGCGGTGAGCTCGGCGCTCTCGAGCGCCCCGTGTCTCCCTCTCTCTGCCTCTGCAGAAACAGCTCCTGCCAGAACGGCGCTCGGCGCTGCGCGGCCCGGAGCAGCGGCGCCTCTTCCTGCCTCTTAGCCTCCGGAGTTGCTGGAGCTTCTTGACGGAGCAGAGCCGAGCTGGGGCCTTGTGGGGACTGGCCAGGAGCGGCGGAAGCGCTTCAGACCCTGTTGGCCTTCCCGGTCTGGGGGTCCATCGCTATCCTCGCCCCTCCTCTCCGCCTCTTCTCGCGCTGCCTCCCCTTGGTTGATTTTTTTCAAACCGTGTAGCCGCCAGAGGTGCAGGGCTAAATTCTTGGAAGGGGCCCGGATGTACTGAGGATGCATTACAATTTCACTCAAGGAGGCAGTAGTGGAAAGGAGCAGTTTTTGGTGTTTGATGCAATAATGGGAATCAGGTAATCATCAGAAAGGAAGAAGAAATACCGCAGCTCTACGGCTTCCTTGAATTTTGCACGAAAGCCGCCTGCCTCGAAGGAGGGATTAATCCAGACCCGCTGGGGGTTGTTTTGACATTTCTTCCTCTTTGTGGCTTCTCCTTTTAAAACAATTTTTGGTCAATGGTCAATGAAAACACGAGGATGTACATCCCAGAGGAAAACCACCAAGGTAAGCGTGGCCCCACCGCGGGGCCGAGGCCCTAACGTGGGCTCTCTCCCTCCCCGCCCTGCTCCGGCTCGCCCCGGGGCCAGTCCCTGTGGAGTTGCTCGGGGCGCCTCTGCCTCTCGAGACTGGCGGGACTGGGACCCGAACCCCTCGAGACCCAGCGGAAAATTCCCGCCCCTCCCCCTCCCGCGCCGGCTTCTCCGGCGCATGTGTTTCCTATGAAATTACAGACGAGGGGGAAAAGTTCCCCAAGTGTCTGCTTCTGCCTTGCTTTTTCGCCTTTGCCTGGAAAGCCCAATTGCCCGGTCCACCGCACGCATGGGGAAGGGGGCGCCGCTGTCCTCCAGCCCAGCCGGCCAGGGTCCCTCGCCTCGCTCCGGGCGCGGCTGGGAGCGCGCGCGCGCACCCCGGGCCAGGCCGCCCCGCGCTCGGGCCGCCGCCCGGCGCCCCAATTGCTTTCAGGGGCCTCTGCCTTGGGCAGCGCGCTCTGGGGGTCCGGGAATGCAAATGCGAGTCGCGGCTCCTCGATCCCACGCCTCACCTACATCCACCCACCTCTCCATGCCATTGACCCCGAGAGTGCCCATGCCCGGTGTGTTCTTATTTGTACCCACATGTGGGCTAGCACCTGATGTCAGCGGTAGGAATCGGGCGATGTGTGGGCTTTGCTTTTTCATGTTTTAAGGGAATAATTAAAGGGTGTGCCGAGCTCACACGGCTCCACACTGTTGACCAGTATTCTCTATGCATCTTCATCTTGGGCATCAAGTGTCACCAGCTCCCCCTGTGAGAAGAAAAGGCTTTCAGGTAACTATCCGCTTCCTGAAAACTTTCTCTCCCGCCCCGCTTATTAACAAGTTATTATTTTTTTTGGCCTCACTCAGCAATTAAGGTCATGATGGAGTTTAGGGGGGTGGTCGTGCTGGAGTGTGGCAGCCTCCAGCTCCATCTCTGGCTGTTCTCCATGGCTTTCTGTCTCTGGGTGTAGTCGCTTCCTTTTCTCTCCCAGTTTCCCGAGCCTCCCTGTTTACACTCTTCTTTCAATCTCTTTCTCCGGAATACCTGTCGCTGTTGGTCCTGTTACTTACTGGGGTACTTAAAGTAATCCTCTGAGGACCAGCCTCGGGGAGGGGCTGTCTCCATGTTTCTTTTTTCTGCCTCCTCCCTTCCTTTGCTCCCATTTCCACCATTTGGGGACAGCGTCCCTACCCTTTAGAGCCAGACTGCCAGGCACCCTACCTGCCTGGTCTCCAGCCATGGTCCATCCTGAAGCTGGAGCTTGGTTGGCAGTGCAGGGATTTTGGCCTCTTTAGGTAGAAAGAATTTTTTTAAGGGTCATGGGTTCTAGTGTGAGCCAGGGCTTTGGGGTCACGAAGGCAGCTTCTGTCCCTTGGTTTCTCTGCCTCATGCCCCAACCCCCACCTGTTCTCCTATCCCCTTCTTAGTTGATGGAGTAGTGGATGGATTAGGAGGGAGGGAATCAGAGACACAAAGGAAAGGGTGATATTTTTGAAGAGTGGGGGTGGATTTCTCCCCTCCAAGTTCTCAGCTCAGTTTAAGCAGCCTTGAAGAGGAGAGTTCAGTAGTATTGTCCTTACTCTACTAACAATGGCAGTACACTGTGCTAATAATTATTTATTCACCTAATGATAACCTTAAATAGTTCACAAGTTCATCTCTTAGTGCAGGATAAACCCCTTCTTAGCCCTTTTCCTTTCTTTCTTCTGTCCCTTTGTCCCCTAACACCCCTCTCCCTACACACAAATGCAGGGAGCAGACACTAAAATTAGGAGCTGACCCTGGAGAGGTTTTTGCAGAAGATGGAGGGAAAAGGAGGGAGCAAGCAGGGCCGAGAGCTCTGCCTTTCCAGCAACATGCCAACGAACACTATGGCAACCTGGATTCCAGTTCTCTCCCTAGAAGCTGCAGTGATTATATAATTCACAGGAGCGGGTCTGCCTCCATTCCTGGATGCGGTTCTCAGGTGAAGGAGCACCAGGATCTCTGTCTCCCCCCATTTCCCACCCCCTGTTCCTGCCTCATTGGCATTGCCCAGTTGTTGTGTGGGGAGAAGAGGAGGAGGGTGACAAAGGTGGGGAGAGGCGGACCTGAAAGAGCATAAATATTTACAAGGAAGGGGTTGCTGTGACTTCATAACTAAAGGGGCAGTGAAACATAATTGGGGGTTAGAGTTTCAGGAGAGAGAGGAGAAGCCAAATGATTACCTCAGAGCAGTGATGGTGACAAACCGGAGAGTGGAGAACTGAGAAAGTTGCCAGTGGTGGGGCTTCTCTTCCTCACAGGCTGGAAGGTACTGGGATCAGCCTTTCTCCAGCTTCTTTCTGCCTGGTGCGCTCTCTCTCTGTCTCTCTCTCTCAGATCCAGCACCAGGTATGGAGGTGGTGGTCAGCTCATGGGAACAGCCTGAAAGATCCCTGAAGGACTGACTGCCTTTTGGCCCTGGGTTTCAGCTGGAAACGGCTCCTCACCTTACCTCTAGTGCCCTATCTGCTCTGGTCCCGCCCTAGCCTTCCACTTTTCTGGGCTGATTTTCCATTCCAGTCTTCAGTTAGCAAACAAGTTTCTTAATTAGTCAGCCATTTAACAAATAAAACATTGGTATGTCCCTTATCTGCTGGGGACAAGGCAGAGGGGAGAAACATGTTCTGGGAGTGGAAGACACACTGTGTTTTCTTTTTAACTGATCGATATAGCAGAATAATCATCAATAAAGGAATAGTAGTGATCACGGTTAATTCTCTTTACAAATGGTCAAAGGACAATGCTGCTTGAACCTCAGCTCATGCGGGTTTGAAGAAAGCATGACATACTTTCTCTGGGTCCTACATGGAGGAAACTGGAGAAAAGGTGCTATTGAAGTTCAAAATATTCTTCCTAGTATTGATCAGTTTGCAGCATATCAGAATACTACATAATAGGTTGGTTATATTACAAGAATCAACTATTCATTATTTCCACAGAACACATGCTACCTGTTTAAGTGTGTGCTTGTACACACACACCCACCACACACAAGGAATAGGGTAAAGCTATTTTAGGTAGATGACACAGGAGCCTAATGCTCTTTGGGGATCCTATGTATTGCAGAGAGGAATACTGGCAGTGCAGTCTCCTAAGACTGTTTGGACATTTGTACCTCATATTAAGCGGGTAATTGTTCTTTACAGGCAGATGCTGCTCTGCAGAGATAGTACTCTGCAAATGAAATGATGAGCCACTAGCCCCTGGAGTCATCTTTCAGTCTTGGTGATGACTTAGGACTCTTCCTTCAGTTTTCTCTTTGACTTAAAATTGCCTGAGGTGGGTCCTTCTGCGTATAAGGTCTAGACTGAAGGAGTCCAAGGAATATAATGAATGGGGATTTTGAGGCCTTGGCAATCTTTTATCCCACTTCCTGGTACAGACCCTGGCTCATTCTAGGCCTTAATGTATGACTGAATGAATGCTTGCCCGCATGAACCACTGAATGCGGACCCAGCAAGACCTAAAGGGGCTGTAGTTTCTGCCTCTCCCAGTAGGTGGCGCTCCAGGGCTTAGGAGTCTGGAGTTAGGAGTGAGTCCTGTTGGGTTTGGTGAGGAAAGATGTCGGGAGGGTTTGGAGAGTATTTCCTGTCTACTGTGCTGCTTTCATCACACCGACACCTGCCCCATGCAGAGAACCCCCATGCAGAAGACTAGTGTGTGTCCCCATGCCACCACACACACACCCCAGTATGACCGAGTCCCCTGGTAACTTTGCCACCCTCTGGCAATGAAAACCCACTTTAGATTTCTCCCACTCTATTGCACCCTCTTACTTCAGGCTTCTGTTTATCTGTAGCACAGACAAAATCCTATAGAGCCTTGAGGGAACCTTTTGGGCGATTAGCTGAACTTGTTATGGCTGTATATTAATTTTCTCTCTGATTTCCCGTGGATGGTTTAACCAGAGGGGCCAGTGGAGCACGAGGCAACCTAAAATTTGGGACCTGGAAACCCTAACCTATAGGGTTACAAAGCTTGTTATCTCAAAGACAAGAAATCATTTTCTTACTTTATTAAGGAAAAACAACTGGGTATACTTCACAGCTGATTTCTGTTTATGAGTCTGGCTGGTCTCCTGCTGGGTAATGGCAGAAAAGCTCCCGAGACCTAGGTTAGGAGGTAACTGAGATTCGTTCTCATTTTCAGTGATGTTTTCCAACTCCTGGTGTTTTCTTTTCTATCCCTTTCTTCACTTGGCTTGCTTAGTTGTTGTGGCAAGATCCATGAGGTCTGAGAAACTCTTGCCACTGTGTTGAGAGAGGGTGAGGGAGTGGCCAACAGCACTTTCTTCCTTTTACAGTAATTCTTCCTGCCTGGTGTTGCAGCTGTTTGTTACAGGGTAGTGACAGGTCAGCCAGGGTCCTTCCAACTGTTCCTTCCGGGACTCGGAAATCAGTGCTAAGCATTCAAAATCAGGGGACAATTTTATTTTCTAATGTGGACTAAGGGAAGCTGATAGATTGTTTGGGAAACACCTAGGGACTTAACAGACTAATTAGCAAAATGATCACACTGCTTTAGTCTGTTTCTAGAGTCCATCCTCACTGTTGTGTAAGTTAATGATGGGCACTGTGGAGGAGAGCAGAAGACTGACAAAAAAGGCATGGGAATTGTGTAGCAAAATATCAGGTGCTAAATATTTAGCAACATGAGTGTTAACCATTCTGATAATGAAACAACACTTGAAGCTGTGACTGTCCTTATTAAAATAATTTAGTAAACACCTGTTTACATGTACCTCAAGGTTAGATACTGTATTAAAAAAAATGACAGGATCCCTCTGGGAAAACGAAATGCCTTTCAACTGCTGTTTGAAAGCCAGACGCATAGACTTGAATGGACATAACAGAAAAAGCAAAATGGAGGGCTGTAGTAATTAATGTGATTGTTTGAACCTCAAACTCAGGTGCTATGGAAGAGGTCTTCTGTGTCTTAATTCGCAGGTGGGGTGCTCGTGTGTTCAAGACCAGGCTCACTGGCCCGTCACATTTCAGCAGACTTCTTTGCTCTTTCCTGCTGGACTTGAGCACTTGAAGGCAGCTGCTTGTGAGAAGAAGGGAATTGGAGTAGAGTGTCAGGCTCCCAGGAGCCTTGGTACCCCAGAGCCTTGCTGCTGTTCTAGCCATGTGGACTGTGTGGGCAGGTGCCCAGGAGGGCTTCCTGAGAAGCAGAGCCGTGAAATGGCTGGGAGTTCAGGGAGCAGGGCTGGTGGGAGACGGAGGAACACAGGAGGAGACCCAGCTGTTGGGGGTCTGTGGGTAATTTGGGGAACCCAGTTACTACAATACTTGTGGAGCTAAATTAAATTTAAATGGGGATTTAAGGGACATAAGGAAATCAGTTTGGGCCTGGAGCTCATAAGTCAAACAGGTGACACCTTACTTCCCTAGAGACCAAAGGAACTAAAGGAACAGTTAATCTGGCTTTGAACAGGAGATGAGGAAAGGGAGGGTTAACTGGCAAGGAACCAAAACCTCTCAGCCCTCCCCTTCCCCAAACCCCACCAAACTCTGCTCTCCATGACATGGTCACTTTAAAATGGTCTTCCTGTACTGTACCATGTATGCGTGTGTGTGTGCATGGGGGGTGGAGGGGCAGTTCTAGACTCACGTACTTTGAGGTGTTTGTCAAACAGACATAGAATAAATGTAATGTCTCTTTGAGAATTTACTTTCTAGGATCAGAACATCTTATAGGTAAAAGAAACCATTAAGACAAACTCTGTTTCCCGTTAAGAAAACAGAGGCTCCTTAAAAGTCAGTTCACTCAGGCAGGGATGTGACAAAAAAGTTCTTCCATCTCTTTTCCCAGCTGCTTTCTCTTGACCACACTTGATGTGTTTTAAACCCTCTAACAGAGCATTGCTTAGTGTTTCTGGTTAGTAAACCTCTCGACCTCTGCCTCCCCCACCCCCACCAAACTTTGTACTCACTTAAAATCATTTCTGAGATGTTAGATTTGGAAATACACTGGGGTGGGTGTGGTATCTATCATTGGAAAGGGTTGAAAATAATTTTTCGGACTACAGAGTAAAAGTTCATACATGATCATAAGGAACTTCAGCAAAATTCAGAGCACTATTTTGTCTGCAAATGGATATGCCTCCAAGCCTTTTTTATTTGCTCTCTTCTTTCCTGCACCAATCGAGGCTTGTTTCAGCCCCGTAGGGAGAGTGGGGTGATGAGAGGCCCGACGGTGCTGTAGGACTTCCTTTGACGAGCTGTGGGGCGTTCCTTGTGGACCGAGCAGCTTTGCTGTTGGCTAGGGCACGGAGACACAAATTAACTGCAGGTATACACCGTGAGGACATTTAGGTCACAGTTGGCCAGAGGACAGGCTGCCATGAATTGCACCTGAGTTGGAAGAACAAAGGCTTCTCCTTGCCCCATTTTCAGGGCTAGTCTCCTAGGACACTTACCTCTCCCGGGGGGACATTGAAATAAGGACTGGCAGCTTAAATTCAACACATGGAAGGGACTCCATCTGACATTCCCATCTTCCTTGAAATGCTCATTGGCTGACTTGTTGATACTCTCACATACCGTCATCCAGAAACTGAGGGACTTTTGAGGCTAATCTGGTCTGCAGTTTAAGACAGAGAGGCCTGAGCCAGGCTCTGCTTGCAGACGTGGCCTTCGAGATCCCTGGAGGAAGCCACCATTTCAGAACATAGTTTTGCGATAATTTCATGAAATATTTAAGCTGCCAATTTGTCAACAGGGGTTTCTGTTTCTTTTCATGAACTTCGTGTTGCCCGCTTGAACCTAGCTAAAGGGAAACTAAAATAATTGTCTCTCGTCCTTTAGAGAACCAAGCCAAAATCCAGACAGCAAATGAATGTTCTTCCCTGTATTGCCTATGGGCAGAAATGTTGACTGGATTACTCAATTAAGCTCTATTTACTTTGTGACCATTGTGTCATGTTCAGATATATATACCCCTCCCCACATATATACATATATACATCCATATATACATATCTCCTTCCAAAATAATCCATTTCGGGCTAAAACCTTTCAAAGATGCTAGTTAGCAAAAGTAAAAAAAAAAAAAGAAAGAAAGAAAGAAAAATAAGGCTACAGCTAGCAAAATGACTGAACTCATACTCTTAGACTTGATCTCTTTCTCTGGGAGTTTGGAAGGAATCCGGTCTCACCATTTTAATCCATGAAATGGAGATAACAGTCCTTGGCTAGTCAAATTCACAGGGCAGCTGTGAGGCTCTGAATGGGATAATGAATGTGGATCACTGTGCAAATATCTGTTACTGTTATCAGAGAGCAGAGCACCAGAGTTTGAGGAAGAAGTACCATGAAACAACTTTCAAAGCATTTCAAATAGCCATATGTGTTACTGGATGGCTGACATTCAAATTTTCAAGGATGGAAATGTCAAACAAAGAGAAACAATCCGAGGTACTAATCTGGCTGACAAAAGAATAATAAAAAAGGAAGTAAAAAATTAGCCAGGAGAGCCCTGGTATTGTTTTTCTCCATAACCGTCAGCCATCCTGAGGCCGGTGGGGTCCCAGGACGGTGGGGTCACTCGGACTGCAGGGTTTCCTCCTGTGGGCCCAGCAGCGGTGCCCTGCCATGCTGCCATCTTTTCACAGCTGCCTCGCAAGGCTCCCAGCTTTCAGCCTCAGGTCCCAAACCAAACCTGTCAGATGGCCTGAATATCAGGAAAGAGGGCCATTGAGAGTGGGAAGGGCACCACCTGGCCAGGAAAACAGACTGCTCTCCAACTTGAATTCCCAAACCTAAACACAGCCCCTCTGTACAGAAGGACAGACTGCCTGGGAAATAAAACTTCACTTTGAAGGTAAACTAATTTTAATATATCAGAGGTTCTGGAGGTTTGTAGATAAAAGGAGGAAACAATTCCATATAGCATTTTGAGATAGTTAGCAGAATAGGAAAGGACTCTAATTTCATACCTTAGGTAGACAGATTAGCCTTTAGTTTCCTAAAGCAAAAATAATCTTGTCATCAAAAAGGGGTCTGGAGGGGATTGATGTGTGTCTTGATCCCCACATCAATCCCCTCCCCCTTCTAGCCTCTGGTCCTGTGATCTGTGAAGGCATCATTTTCATTTTTATTATAAAAAATAGACTGTATTGAAGAATAACATCTACCTTTTTATATTTCTAGAATGAGGCAGGAGTAATAACTACCATTTATTGAATGCCTGGTGTCTCCAGCAATGTTCTTGGTGCTTCATGCACTTAGTATCATGTCATCCTTAAAAATATTTCAGGTGGGGAAACTGAGGACCAAAGACTTCAAGTGATGTGGCCAAGGTCACCATGACAGCATTGGAACCGGAAATAATCCAGGTCTTTTAGACTTTCAAAGCATGTGTTCTTTCTGTTCCCCATGAGCGGAAGAGAAAGAAGAACCCCCTATCCACCCACCTCGGAAAAGGCTACCTCGAGTCAGCCTCCCAGACTCTTGCTTGCATTTGCTTTGGGGAAACTCTGGTGCCGGCATCTGCTGGTCGGGTGCAGTGGATAAAGAGTTGAACGCTTGCTCTTCCTCGGTGGCTGCTGTGTGGTCACTCTACATGCCTCTCCTTGTAGTCCCATTCCCTAGCTACTCACTTATTCTCATGGGTTCTGTCTGGGCCCTCTTCGGTTCTTCAGATCCCCCTGGAGATCGTCATGGGAGACCTAGATCAGTGAGCCTGGGCTTTGAGATGACACTTCATGGCGTGGCCTTGCTTCACCATCCATTCTTGTAGTGTCTTCTCAGAAATTTCCTCTTGGAAAATAAATACTGTCGCTTCTCAAACAAGATTCTGATGAGTTCAGAGGACCATCCTTGCAAGCTGAGCTCCCTGGACTTTATGCCTTGTTTACTTAGTTAATTATTTTAAAATAACCTCTCTAGAGATACAGTTCACATATCATAAAATTCACTCTTTAAAGTGCACAGGTCAATGGTTTTTAGTGTTTTTACAGAGCTGTGAAAAATCATCACTGCTGTCTAATTCCTGCACATTTCCATCACCCCCTTGTACTCACTGGCAGTCACTCTTCATTCGTCCCTCCCTCCAGCCCCTGACAAGTGCAAATTTACTTTCTGTTTCTGTGGGTTTTCATGCATTATTGACAGCGATAATAATTCTACAATTGCAGTTCCCTTGTGTAGTCTAACTGTTGCAAGCACATTTCACGCATCTCAGATTTAGGTATGTTGTGACAATCTGCATGATAAATGATAGAGCTAAAAGGAAGTATATGAGATTATTTAGGAACCTGGGTGTCATTGTAGGTGAGATTAAATTCTTTCAGTTTCATGAATGTGGTTTCATGATTTATTTCTTTTAACTATCTCATAAGGCTAAGTTTCTAAGTCATGTCTGCTGATAGTTGAAGATGTGAAGTATGACAATTTAAACATTTTTTTTATTGTGGTAAAAGATATGTACACATATGTGCATATATATAAAACAAAATTTGTCACTTTAATCATTCTTAATTATATACAATTCAGTGGCATTAATTATATTCACAATGTTGGACAATTATCTCTACTATCTAGTTACATAATCTTTTTATTACACCAAACAGAAACGCTAACCACTGAGCAATAACTCCTCATTCCTCCCTCTTTCCAGCCTCTGGTACCTCTAATTGACTTTCTGTCACTGTGAATTTTCCTGTTCTAGATATTTCATAGAAGTACCATCACACAATATTTGTCCTTTGTGTCTGGCTTATTTCACCGAACATAATGTTTTCAAGGGCCATTATTTTTCATGGCTGAATAATATTCTACTGCAAGTATAGACCACATTTTGTTTATCTGTTCATTGGTTGATGGCCACTTGGGTTGTTTCACCTGTTGGCTGTTGTGAATAATGCTGTTAATAAACATGAACATACAAATATCTGTTTGCATCCTTGTTTTCAATTTTTTGGGGTATATATCTATACATGGAATTGCTGGGTCTGAATTATGACTTTTTAGTTATAAGAGACCATTTCCTTATATGGCTCCCTGAGTTTGAATCCTGTGTAGACAAGAACATAGTATTAGGAAGTTTCATTGTATCAGTAATGAGCATGTAGTATTTTCTTCAGGCTCCCAGGACCTAGATCAGAAATTTGACTTTAATTAGGTGTTGAACAATTTAACAGCTGCCTTTTGTTGGGGAGTGACTGATGCTGCCTCTGTTCCAAAAATAATGAAGTTCTCTAGGTCCAGTTCAGTGTTCACCTCTGTGCCAATGCAGCTTTGTAACTTGACAGGAAATGGGTGTTTGACAGGACAAAGCTATGTAGTCTGTCTGTTTCTGTCTCTCTATCTGCCTGTCCGACTAGTCCCGGAGCACCCCTGCCTGTGGACAGAGGCGTCCAGTCGGCACTCATCAGGACCCTGGGAGAGGTGAGCTCCTTGCCATGCTGCTGGGCCGAGTCCTCCTCAGTGGCTGCTGTGTCTGGGCTGGTGGAGGGCTACAAGGCCTGGTTGGTGAGGGGTCTCTGTCTCCCAGCTTTGGAGTTGCCTGGAGGCAGAGCTGGAGCCCTTCCCTGTTCCTCACACATTTAAAACGTGGAAAGGGAGGAAAAAGTGTGGGAAGAAAAATAAGCAGTCGGTGGAGAGAATCATGGAAAGAGCGGGGAGAGGAAGATAGAAGAGTGGATGTACAAGGCAGAATTGCAACCCTTGGAGGGGTTCGTGACTCGGGGAGGCCCTTTCCAATCTTGGGATGGCAATTTTGTTTTTTTGTCATTCTTTCACCTAAAAGTAATAGCATCACCTTACATTTTGACAGTTCTAAAATACCTTTTAAGTCCTTTCATGCCTACTCTTTCGACTGTTCTTTAAAAGAAATCTATTGAAGTAGTGGGACAAGTTTTATTATTCCTGTTCAGATGAAGGAACTGGGACTTAGAGAATCTGAACAACTTGCCTGGTTAGGGAAGGAAAAAATAAGAACTAGTCAGACTTTTTGAGTGAATATTGTACATTTGACTTTATGTTTACCCTTGTGTGTTTTCATATGTTATTTCATTTATTCCTGAAAGATACCCTGTTAAAGTTCTATAGCTTTTTGGTGACAGAGTAGGCTAGAATCCCTCGACTCTTGATCCGTGTTCCTTTTGTAGCTTGAGTACATCCTCTGTTAGGGCATGGTGTCCTAACTTATGCACAGATCTCAAAGCCTCATATCTGTTGAACCTGCACGAGCCTGTACATCTTTTCACCCCGTACTCAGCTCTCTGCTTGGTGGGTTCACCTGGGGCATGTGTGTGTGTGTGTGTGTGTGTGTGTGTGTGTGTGTTTCTCAGATTAGCAGAGCTCAGTATGCTAAGACAGAAATGCAGGTCAGGCACTTTGAAGGCTGATATGCTTAGTTTAATATAACTATTGGTAAATTCCTCTCTTGTCAGCTCTGCCTGCACATCTCTCTCTGGTCCTGCTTACAGGGGTATCTGGGCCACTGCCCAGAGCTGAAATGTTGCACAGTGTTTCTCCAAGGTCAAAGCCTCTATCGCCATGTCTGGCTGCCCAAGACATCCTGGGGAACTGACTCCACATCCTAGGGGATTACGGTGACTCAGATCTCGTATTTGGACTGCAGTGGATAGGATCTTGTGGCTCTGTTTTTCAATTATTTGAAAGGCAAAAATTTTGACCTATGCCCAGCTGTCTGAAAGACCAGGAAAAAAGAAGTCTTTTCCCAGGATAAATTGACTGTGAAATGTCTCTGAAAATGGGGTATCTCATGCCAGTTGTGATGAAATAATCCTAATTTTTTCCTTCCCAGAAATGGGATTGTTAGTCATTCACAAAAAGTTATCATGCATCTGCTGCATGTGAGGCAGTTTGCTCATAGGATCTTATAGGAGTAAAGATGAAAGGCTGACAGCTTTAAAGGAGGGTGATATAGTCATAAGAAATAAATGGAGAAATTATATATAAGGTGGTAACATAGCTGAACCTCGAAGGATGGATAGAAATAGGGTAGTGTGGAAGGGTGGACATTCCCAACACAGAGAATAGTATAGTCATTAATGTGTTGACAGGCATATGCATTGAATTTTAAAGGAATGGTGAGTTGCATTTCATTAGAGCACAGGTTATGCATGGGGTAGATATGGGAGAGAAGGTTGGAATGGAAGGAAAGGGATATAGCATTTAGAGAGTCATTTCCTTGGGCTGAAGAGTTTGCATCCCGTTTGGTAGGCAGTGGAAAGCCATTTGAAGCGTGTGAAGGACTGATGTGATCAGGGTGGCTCTTCCAGAAGGCTGGTTAGGCGGCAGGGTGGAGGATGAGGTGGAGGTGCCAAGACTGTAGGTAGCGGGACAATTTTGAGGCTTTTGCCATAGTCCAGGCAAGAGAGGAAAGAAAGGATTTTTCTTAACAAAAGCAAGAGGGCAAGGGAGCCCTTTGCTTCTATCTAGATGGGAAGGGTAGAGGGTGGATTTGGAGGGCAAATGGAAGATACCCAGCATACATGCCAGATAGAGTTTTTTGTGTTTTTTTTTAAGATGATATTTGAAGCTGTGGAAATGGATGAAAGGAAATGGAATAGGCTGAATACAGAGCACTTAAATGACAGGAAGGGAACAAAATAGAGGAGATAGAGCCGGAGTGGTGAGGGAGGTGGGCAGAGAGCCTCGCTACTGCTGCAGGGTCATGGAGGGTGGGGAGCAGCCACTGCGGTCACTGTTGAATGGAGCAGTGGATAGGGAAGATAGGAAGTGAGTAAAGTCCCACTGGATTTGATGATTTGGGTGTCATCAGTAGACTCCGAGGGTGGTTCAGAATGATTGTTGTATAGTCAGACTGCACAATGCTGAGGCATGGTGGGCATGAAATGGGGTGGGGGGGTACATATGGACCATTCTTTCAAGAATTTTGACGGTGAATGAAAGAAGAGGGGATGGATTTGTTGGCACAGGAGAGATTGGAAATGGTAGAGGGAGGGGGCCGTTGGGGAGGCAGATTGAGAAGGTGGCGGTAGGCAGTGGGGCCACAGACAGGAACAAAAGGTTTAACCTCAGCCAAGAGGTGGAATTCTGTCTTCAGAAACAGACACGAGGTAGCACAGGGTGAAAAAAATACAGAACGATATTGGGCAGGTAGAGCTTTAAAAGGAGATATTTGGGTCTCATTGAGGGGAGTACTGGGTCCTGAGAGACGTGAGGGCAGCTAGAGTGGAGTTTGAGTTTGAAAAGACAGAAGAGGTAAGAGTCAGTAGAAAACACAAGGGACATCCCAAAGAAATCCCTGATGGTTCCCAAATCTGAGAGAGAACCTATCTGAGGTCAGGAGGCATGAGTTAGGGGCCAGCAATGATCAGCATTCCTCGAGAAACACCCTCCAGAATTGACATTGGCAAAGCAAGATAGGTACAAACTAGATCACGGGGGTCAAGGGCTCTAGTTGTATAAGGAGACAAGCAGAGCTAGAGTTGACATGGGAAACTTGAGGTTGCTGGTGGGAATGGAGGTCCCACAACATGGAATTTTAATAGGAGTTGGGGGAGTGTGATTCCTCTGACCTGCCTCTGTTCACATGGATTATTCATCAGAATAGCTGGTTGGCCCCTTGAGGTCTGGGCGGTTGTATAGAGTGGTGGGAGGACTTTCTTTAGGGAGCATGAGAACAAGAAGAAGGTGGCGAGCAGATGGTGAGGTTGGTGGAAGTGTTAGGAAGGTTGATGCAGGGTGGTAGAATAGGATGCACGTGTGTGTGGAAAGATAGGCATATGGAGACAAACTTTCCTGGCCCCTGAGTTTTCTGGGCACTAACACCGAAGCAGAGAGAGTGAGCCTGTGGTCCATAGATCTGAGGTTGTGTCCAAGCCATGGATGGAAGGAAGCAGGTGATGTCAAGGCTGGTGTAGGGGTGGATGTCAACCATCAGTCTGTCACAGACCATCTTGGCATCATGGACAAGGAGCTTGTACTGCTGGCATCAGTCATGGCTCAAGAATAGAGAGGAGTGTTCTGGGCAGGTCAGATCTGAAGTGCCCGCCATGGGTGGTTCTCCAGGGATGACTTGCCTCCATGTTGTTCCCACCCCTAACTCCCCACACCCCCATCCACACCTGTCAGGCTTCCCCACCTAAGATATTGGCTCTCTGGAGAACTTGTTAGCCTTGTGGACTGTTAAGCCTTGTGCTTTTCTACCCTTATAGTTATATCAGATTATCGTATTTCTGAAAACATAATCCTTTATTATTTGTTCTTTATCCCATTCCCTCTTGCAATCCTACAACAGAAACGTTACCAACTACTGGAAAATCTCTGCTTGGATCCCATTTGAGCTTTGCAATGCTTGGATTTATCTGTAATCAACACAAACATGAATGTTTAGTAAAGGATGTGAATTTTTAGTGCCAAGGTCAATAACACTCTTTGAATACCATGGGAATATGTTCTGCTGGACAGCACTGAATTTATCGTTGGTCCAGGAAGGAGTTAATGACCTGGAGGCACCCGTAGACTCTGCTCCAGTCCTTGTCTCATGTGCAGTGTCAATGGGCTGGATGGCCTTTCCCAGAGGCAGCAGGGTGGCAGTGGCTGCAGAGGCCTGGCGTCTCGGAGGCAGGGAGGCCTGGCTTCTGCAGGTTCACTCTAGTTTTTTGCACTAGCCATCATGGTGAACTACATAGTAAACCATCTAGTGGCCTAAAGTCCTGCCTCTTTCCTCCAGCTCCCTGTGCCCATCCCCCAGCTTTTCCACTTCAGATAGCTCTGACCCTAGGGTCAGAGAGCCTTGTGGGGTGGGGGTGACTTTGCCTGGAAGCACACTTTATCTGCCTTTCCTGTCTAGGGAAGTAGTACCAGTTGCCTGTCGCCTGTCTGGGAACAGTGTGTTAAGAGTCTCTGGAGACAATCATGACCAGCCCTGTGGCCACCATGTCACCCTGTCTAGCCTACTTACAGAAAACCTGCTTGCAGAATTTGCCTTTATTCTGGTGAACCCTAAGGACAGTGCTGACCCCAGACCTATTTGTTGCTGGATCTGGGCAGCAGAAAGCTCTGGGCTTTCCCCCTTTTCTTATTCCAGTGAAACTTGGGCAGAATTCACTGTTTCCCTCCCAGTGTATTCGTTGTGGAACGAGCTTAGTCTGCATGGACAGGTTTGCTCAATGCCAGCTGCTGCCCTCCCCAGATAACTGGTCCAAGGCAGTTCTATAGTCTTTGACTGTAATCAATGAAGAAGGCAAGAAAATCCCAAAGAAAAGAATGACTAGGAGAAAAGCGTTCTTGGGTTGGGTGAAGCAATGGAGTGGGCCTGGTGTCTCTGAGAAGTGGGCACAACTCTTCTTGAGACACCCACAGGTGTTATAGTGTGTAGTCACATGCAGGCACACTTGGCCCATGGATCGACACAGCTCAGTACTTCCTGCACGGCTACAAGTAGGTCATGGTCTGTTTGGAATGGAGAGGGTACAATGGCCATAAAGGCTACCTATATTGTGTTTTTCAGGCTCAGAAGTAATCGAACTAAAATTGAAAACCAAAGACTTAGGGAAAGATTCCTCTAACCCTTGTGGGCCAGTGCATGTGTGTGTGTGGGAGAAGCAGCAGAGAAGAGGAGGCAGCAGTGCTACTTACTGGAAACCCTGAAAGCTGGCATGTATCACAGGAGCAGCCATGTCTGGGCACGGGGGGACCTGTGCTTAGGTGGGCCTCTGCCTTTTGCTTTGGCATTTTGATGGGATCTTTTACCTTCTGCCTATCTGGGGATCTGCTGCCCTCCATCTCCCAATTAAGAATCTGTTTATTCTTTCAACTCTATTATAAATAACTATTACTTGAATATTACAAAGGGATAAATTGAAATACAGCAGGAGAAAGCTTTGTGTTTCTAGTCTTTTACATATTATCAGTTGCATGGGGAAATTGCAGTATAGGCTCAAGTGCTTAAAGAGTATTTCTGAGCTAAGTTTTATCTGAGAAAGAACTTCTCGGGGGTGGGGCAGCAAGAGTGGAAAACAACCCAGCTGCACGATTTCAGAGAGTACCAGAGCAAAAGGGCCTCGGTTCTAGAGGCATGGGGATGTCCTGTGTGTGAAACTATTGAGAGGGGGTATTAGATTGGGGTCCTTTATCTCATATGCAGCAGATGTGACAAAGAACAAAGAAGACACATCTCTACCAAGAAAGTCTTTGTGAGGAAGCTTTATTGCATCTCTCATTCTTTTCCTTCCTTCTGTTTTTGTTTTTAAGGTTTATTTGGTGTTTTCATTTGTTTAGGATGGTTTCTCTTCATTCTACCCTAGTCTCTAAAGATGCTCCCCTTGGTGCCCACTCCACTTGGCTTGGGAGGAGGTTGGGGGAAGCACACAGTTCCTCAGTCCACTCCTTACGGCCTCTAGGATGCCTGTGTTCCTTGTCTTCTTTTTGTATAGGCTGGGTGGAGTGGCTATCTGTTAGTGCCTCTGTTGTCTGAAGGATACTTGTTTGTTCTTAGGTTTGGGGCTTCAGCTGGAATTCTGAGACAAGAAAAGTCCCAATCAGCATCTGGTGACCCACATTTTCTTATCTCTTCTTTGATCAGGTGGGCAGATGTTTGAGACTTTTTTTTTTTACTAGGGATCAGTTGTTCTAGGTTCTCAACTTTATGCCAGGGCCTCAGTTCAACCCTTTGGCTTCGAAGGGTCCCCTAGCTCTGTCTCCTGTTCTGTGCAGAGCCTGGAATCAACTACATATGCCCCAGAGCCCTCACAGCTGTTAGTGCCTCAGCTCATTACTCAGCCTTACGTTCTCTCTCCCTTCCTAGGGCTGAGAATTCATTCTTTTACGCTCAGCTCTTATTGTTCAGTGTTTCTTTGCATCATAAAAAGAATGGATTCCTCATTTCTTGGTGGTCTGAGCTTGGCCTGCCGTGTGGCCAGAAAGGAGAGTTGCGGCTATACTGTATAGACCACTGGTCATGTTTGCCTTCATCACAAGGACTTCTGAGGACACATACGGTCACGGATGTGGGCGTGCTTTGAGAATATCGATACACTTATGAGGTCAGGATTATTATAAATATACCTCTGTCTGGTTGGTTAAACCATTCTCCTTTAACTGGTCATTTAGCAAATCTCTTTGTATGAGGGAAGACTCATCCTAAACGGAACCGACGTGACGTGATGATATCCAGCTGTTTACCTCCTTCAGCTTTCACCTCCATTTATGGCACCTGAGGGCTTTTAGTCTGTTTTTCAGGATTACTCATTTAGAGTATTTGAAACTTTCAGAATGTTAAGGAACATAACATTCTGAAAGGCTTAAGAAGTATATATTAGATATTTATTAAAAAGGCTTAAGAAGCATATATTAGATATTTATTATATATCTATTAGGTATCTGTTAGGTAAATTATGTATATTAGCTGTACACCAACCAGGTATTATATCAGGCTGACTTATTCTGCTTTCTTCACTTGGGGAGTCAAAGACAAGACAGACTGTCAATCATCAATCAATCAGTAAGTGGGTGCTTACTGTGAGTTTGACACTGTATAGCCACTTGGCAGAGGGCATAAACAAACATAACCGATTTTTGACAGCTTTGTATTAAGTACTAGATACCTGACAGACACAGTGCTAAATACATCAATAAATAAAACAGATACAGCGCTAGATACACTGATAACACAGATAGGCATCTGCCCTCCTGGAGCTT
The DNA here is from genome assembly GCA_004027735.1 of Carollia perspicillata. Classification (NCBI taxonomy): domain Eukaryota; kingdom Metazoa; phylum Chordata; class Mammalia; order Chiroptera; family Phyllostomidae; genus Carollia; species Carollia perspicillata. The sequence goes on from PVKM010024007.1 coordinate 18,890, forward strand.
ACAATGGAGCTGCTGGCTGAGCTGCATTAGATTTCTCGGTGGTGGTAACATGGCGCATTGTTATAACCACACTTGTCTGAGAAGCGAATGAATCCTCCAGACTCTGTAAGTCTTACTCAGTTTTTTATGGAGCTGGTACCCTGATCTCATCAAGGCCAAGTTTAAAAAAAAAAACAAAGAACCTACTTCAGGAGTTGAGCGGCTTTTGGAAGAAGGGAGTCAAATGTGGTGTGAAAGATGCTGTGAGTTTGAGTTGCCATCTCTCTGTCACCGAGGCATATCTCTGATTGTCATCCCCCGTTTCTGTAACCTCCCCTTGCTGGGGAGCCCTCTCATCTTACCCTCAGGGACCAAGGTCCTTTGCTTTTGCCTCTCCATCCCTCTGTGAAGGCACTTGCACAGATAAAAGGCTCAGATCCTGGACGGAGCCATGCAGCACTGTCCCTGCTCGTCCTGGCAATCCTGGGCATGCCTTGGGTGGGCACTGTGCCCCTGGAGGACAACTTCACTGAGTGAGCGGGAGGACAGTGGTTCTTCTGGGAGGACCTGGATCCTGCTCAGAGGGAGACTGGAATGAATTGTGTACATTTTTGTATAAATTCATTTTATCTCCTCTCGAGTATTTGTATATTCAATCTTTTGTCTAATTGTGAAATGGAAGGCTTGGTCTTTTTTTTTCCAGGAATTCCAGTCATCAGCAAATAAGTTCAGGAGGAATTAGTAAGACCAAAATAATTCTACAGTTGATTGTCCTAAGCTCATGGTTTCAAATTAAATCAGGCAAAAGATACATCTGTTAACTGATGATCATTGGTCCCAATTCAATGCCAAGAGGAATGCCCTATTCGGGAAACTGTTCACTGCAAACACACAATTGTGATACAGCATGGCCAGTGAACAGCTCAGTAGTGCTACAGCTCAATTACAGAGCAGCTTTGCTGTGAAAAAGCACTGTGGTGAGGTGGCCCTGGGGTGAGCCCCCTTTCCTGCTCCAGCCTGGGAAGCACTATCTTAAATCTCTGGTGGAAAGGGAAATTGTGCTCCTAGAGCCAGAGGGGAGGTACTTATATAGACAGAAGTCCCCACCCTTAGTCCTTGATTGGTTGGTCTTTATGTATATGAGGACTCCAAATTCTTGCATTTTGATTTTTCCAAAAGGCACTGTCCTGATTGGTCAGAATGGAGCTTCTCTGATTGGTTGATGAAGATGCTGATAGAGATTGGACAGGGAACACCTCAGCTCTGTTGGTTGAAATACAATTTTAGGAACTCCTTTGTTAGGGCTGGCTCAGATGGCAATAATACAGTGTGGGCAGGCAGTTCTGTGTGGAAAGCAGTCATCAGTTCAGTGCAAGCTTCTCCCTGAAGTGTGGCTTGCACGAGAGGACCCTGTATAGAAATGGCTGCTGCTAGGCTCTGTTTTAAAAATTTGAGCCCAGTTAGCCACCAGGAGCCCTTCTTGGTAGGTATCATTTTTCTCAGGGTCCACACACATTAGATGACAAATAGGTTTTAAGTTCTATTCCCATTTGGGACTGGTTATAAGCTGCCTGGAGTGCTGCATGTTGAAAGGATTCTGAGCTGTTGTCTAAACTCGGGAAAGAGTGCAGTGATTGATTAGTGATGTCTGCCACAGACTTAGAATGGAGGTAATGTATATAGCTATTATTTTGGCTCTTTTGGCTATTTCTGGTAAAGATGGACAAGTGCTTGTGTTGTCTTTTATATAGCCTGCCGGTTCCATCAGTCTGTCAAACAGCCAATTTAGTCAAAAAATCATTTGAAATGTGCATTTGGTATAATGTAGAAACAAAAAAGAAAAAGTAACTATTTTATTGATTCTGTTTTTCACTTTTTATTCAGTTAGGTTGTAAATCATAGACATATTTTTTAAATTACTTTATTGTTGTTCA
>PVKM010024008.1:0-20808 GCA_004027735.1 Carollia perspicillata
CCTGCCCCACTGCCAGTGTGTGTCTCCAGTAACTGGTGAGCCTGGGAAAGGCATGACATTGAACAAAACAGCATTCCAAGGCTCACCAGTTACTGGAGACACACACTGGCAGTGGGGCAGGTGGGAGCCCAAGCAGGTCCTCTGATCCAGAGTGAAGACCAGGCAAGGGCCTCAGAAACTGCTTTATCCCCTTGGCTGCTGCCCGTCACTGCTGTGGTTAATTGGCACAGCAGTCCGTGTGAACGAGCGCAGGATGTCCAAATCGCAGCATCGTTTCACACATCATCACTGCGAGTCACCAACTGACAGGAGGTAGCACTCTGTCTGGCAGCAACCAGCAGTCCAGCAGAGAGAATTCCACTGGATTATCCAAAGCATCTGACCCGCAAATGAGGAGTGAGGAGAACATTTTTAAAAAACAACTCCTGAACGGTACAGTAAGCCCATTCGACATCGAATCAGAGACACACAAATATCCAGCCACCTCTGAGGCATAAGGTCAATTTCTTGTGCTTGTCCCCGATCTGCAGAATCCACGGTCTTTATCTATGCTCAATCCTTCACTGTCTCAGCCCAAGGGGTGAGGCAGAGATGGGTGGCCAGCCCCGGGGCAATGTTCCATTGTCCGACTGCAGAGGAGCGCTACAGGGAGTGGGAGAGAGCAGGGTCAGTGGGAGAGGAGGGCGCACTCAGAAACACAGGCCATATCCCTGGGCAGCTGATATTTGCAGCCAGACACTTATCTTTGGTAAGCCCGCCACAGATCCCAGGTTCAGGACGAGGGCGACAGTATGAAGGAAAGACGCTGATTTCCATCTAACAAGAAGTGGATAGTACTGAACTGCCCATGCCGCGTGGATTTCTGAACTTTCTAATTCTCCTCATCAAGTCCTGAGACCCCCCACGCTTCATCCTCTCCTCCAAGCCCTTCTCACACAGCTGGTAGGTAAGATTTACTAGATGGAATGTGTTTGCAAAATCTGTTTTGTTCATTGGAACATGTTTATCTAGAAAGAAAGAAAAAAACCCTGTCCCTTCTCACTATTTACTTCTTGGTGACTGCCTGCTGGGATTTGGAACTGGATAAACAGATGGACTTCACGGAAGGAACCAGGCGAAACGCCAGGGTGTGTATATATATCTTGGTCTGAGTGTGTATATGGCAAATAGTCCTCATCCACACAGCTGCGCTGCTTTTGCAGGGATGTGAGGGGACAGCATCTTCTGGCTGAGAGGACTCCCACTGCTCCAAGGTGCACCTCCCTGGGGGACCCTTGGGCTCTGCGATGCCAGATGGTTTCTGGAGTTCTAACCCCAGATATATGACCTCAATTTTATTTTCCGGCCTCTGGCTGTGGCAATTAAGGGTTGTGCCAGATCCAAAACTACTGCTTATGATTTGTGCTGCGTTTGTCTGATATGCGCAGGGGCTACAGCATGGGAGTGTGTGCGCTGTCCACAGTGAGCTTCCAGCACCCCGCCGTAAACTGGGTGCCTCTGCATTACAGGCACGCCCAGGAAGAGTGTGGTTGTGGGGTGTGCGTGCACATGCACACCGAAGTTGGGGAAAGCCTGAAACACGATGTTTTCCAGGCCACGGGAAAAGTGTAACTGCCAGAGGGAACAGAGTCCAGTGAGCACTCACAGGACAGCACACTGCTGCTGAGGGGGAGTTGGAGGGGGCGTGGAGAAGCCGTCTTCCTCCTACATTTTTGACCTTCTCCAATATAAATCTCTACCGCAGTGGGTGGGAGTGGAGGAAGTAATGCTTTCGTAACTCGATGTACTTCAATGATAAGGTTTGAAGACACTCCACTACCCTTCAGGGGGATCTTCTAATAGCCAAAAAAACTTCATTTGCTTCACAGGATAGGTTCAGGTGGATGGATATTTCCCTTCTGGCAAAAGTCCTTTAAGTGGCCATGAAAAAAAAATAGATGACAGTACTGCCCGAACAGAGAACCAGTGCCCAACAGAGCCAACAAAAACAAAACAAAACAAAAAGCCCTCCAACCCCCATGCCCACCCCCCCAAAAAAAAAAATCTGAGGTCGAACTGCTCTCATCGGGTTCAGGTAGCTTGAAGACGAGAACAAGAAATAATCAGATACCAACAGACCAAGGTGCGGTCGGTAACGGGACCTCATAAAGACCGAACAAAAGATTCCATCTGGAACAAAGCTCCTGCAGACCTCTGCACTGCAGTGAGCAGTGAGCGTGAGGGATGCTGCCCGGGAAACGAAAGGACTCAATCGTTCCTCTTCAGTGAGCGGAGCCCAGAAGGAGTGTTCCAGGGTGCTCTCACAAACACTCTTGAATAGTACCATCCAGAGCCTTTGATTCAAGGAACATGCTGAAGAATAAACAGCCTATTAATCTGAGTTTTCTGGTGTGCCTGAGTATACAAAGCGGCAATGAACTAACCCCTTGGCTCTCGCAAACATCCCGACTGCACACCATCCGCTGCTTCGCTGCACAGCTCTGCACCTCCTCTCCACCACTGCACGCCATTTCCCCGGGAAAAGCTTCAAGGTTTGGGGGCCCTGATGGTTTCAGCTAAGAATGTCCAGACCAAACCCAGAGTGCAAAGAATGGGAAACAGCGCATCCTTGTTTGGCCATAAGTGGCCTCACCACGTGACTTCAGGCTCAGATGAGAACTGTGTGGTAGTGTGTCTGGGTGAGGAGACAAAGTCATCAGTCTGCTTCTTTCTGAGCCAAGTTGACAGCCACAGGCCTGGGAAAGGAAGGCCCCGTTTCAATTGCTTCCCAGTCTTGGTTACCTTGGTGGCAGGAAGGGCTCCTGCATGGGTGGGCTTTGGGTGCCATTCTGTGGAAACATTCCTGGGCGTTCTGCCTAAGTAAAAAATACCAAGTAAGGTCCCTGAGTTTTCAAGGAGGAAAGGAGAGGAAAATAAGTGGCTGTTTCACTAGCAGATCCTTTTACTAAGAGTTGCTCTTTAAAAACAATCAGGTGTAGCTTTCGTGATAACAGCCATTTGATGAAGCATCAGATTCTCCCTCCTGCCCCTAAGGAACTCATAGATAAAGAAGCTGAGAGTATGAACTTCAGGCAATAAACCAGGGTTCAGTTGTTGAAACAGTGTAATTGAGGCTAGGATCACAGACTCCAATCAGCCAATCGGCAGTGAGAGCCAGGCGGCCTCTTTGTGTTCCACAGTCCTTGATCTCGGGAAAGGTGTGTGCGTCATCATAAAAGAAACTGGCCTGATAAGGTGTATAAATCAGTATCATTGCTACCTAACACACACACGCTCTCAAAGCACATATACCACTGCCCCAAATTTATACACAAAGAAAAACACATCTGGTGAAAGTTTCCTTTGTAAAAATAGTTTCAAAGAGGTGCTTTGATTAAAAAAAAAGATTTTATTTACTTATTTTCAGAGAGAGGGGAAGGGAGGGAAAAAGAGAGGGAGAGAAACATCAATGTGTGGTTGCCTCTCACACCCCCCCCCCCCAACTGGGGACCTGGCTGGCAACCCAGGTATGTGTCCTGACTGGGAATCGAACTAGCTACCCTCAGGTTTGCAGGCTGGCAACTCAATCCACTGAGTCACTCCAGCCAGGGCTAAAAAATTAATTCTGAAGTCCTCTGGTTCTATTTCAGAGAACTACTTTATGTTTGGTCTCTTCAGCTGGAAAAGAAAGGGCACAGGTCTTATTTATAAATGAGACATGACTGACTACGAGACGCCAGAGAGTGCGGTGATTAAGAGCATGGGCCTCTAAGTTAATCTAGATGTTACTTGATACATATGTGACCTCAGACAGGTTACATAAAATCTGTGAGCTTCACTTCCCCACCTGTGAGTCAGCCCCACTGGATCAGTGTGAGGAGCCTATACCATCAACAACATTTAGTGTAGTTTCGGGGACAAAGTCAGTGCTCAACAAATGACAGCCACACTTGCTGCTCTCCGAACCTTCTGAAGGGAGGCCCAGGAATCAAACGTGGCCCTGCAGAGGGACCAAACTGGTAGTTGGCACATGAGCTGCATGAAATGGAGTGTCTCCCTCCCTTTATTAGCTGGGCTTAGAAAGGCTCCAGATCTCCCATCGGTGCACTGGAAACAAGAGTTTGAGTTCCATGGGGTTACGGATGAAAGGGGCAGAGAGAGATCAAAGCCTGGTACTCTGGGACCTCGTGTTTGATTTGGGAACTGCAGACTGACCTGGAGCTTCCCCCCCCCAGAGACTGGTTTAGCAGATACAGCCCTCTTCCTCTAGCCTCCCACCTGTTAGGCAACCAGATGTCATCTGAACACGAGGGCGGCCTGCAAGCACAGATCTGGCATCGGACAGCCTTTCTCTGCAGCGTTCCGGGGGGGTAAGATGACGAACGTCCATCTGAAGGCTGCATCTAACCTTCTTTCCTGCCCTGTGACCAGGGCTCTTATGAAACTGCTTCTTGTGACTAGAGCCATCAGCACCTCACTGCAAGGCTGTGAGGTGAACTTCATTAATATTGATGAGCTGCAGCTCCTTAACCTCATTTGATGTTTATTTACAACCATTCTTCTCATATGCTAATGAGTGACACTGGGCTCTTCAGACAGAAAGGAGAGTACTGGACCCTGTCTGCCAACATCTCCTTGGCAAACCCCTGTCCCTTCAAACAGAAGGCTGCACAGAGGGAATGATGCCAAATGGAGGGAATGCAGCAGAGGGGACAAAATGATGTGAAAAGAATGTCTGCAATGTGATGGGGGAGAGAGAGAAGCCCAGCTGCCATGGTGTCACTAAGATTTGGTTATACCCACCCAGTGGGTAACAGACACAAGCTGAAGGGCGGGGATCTGAGGAATGATGAAGGGGACATGTTAGATTTTGGAATTGGGGGTGGGGGTGGAGATGGGTGGGCCCACGGGTATCAGAAGGCTTGAAGGCCTCTCTTCAATCCATTTCATTTTCTTCTATGATCTTAAGAAATCAATAAACAGGAGACTGGGGTATTTTTTTTTTAGTCCTTACCCAAGGACAGACTCATTGACTTTAGAGAGACAGGAAGGGGAGGGGAAAGGAGGGGGAGAGAGAGAAACATTGATGTGGGACAGAAACATCGATGTGAGACAGAAACAGCAGATGGGTTGCCTTCTGTATGTGCCCGACTGGAGAGCGAATGCACAACCTCGGTATGTGTCCTGACTGGGGATTGAACCCACAACCCGTTGCCACACAGAACAATGATCCAACCAACCAAGCTGCCCAGCCAGGGAACTGGGGTAGATTTCTGTAAGTCAGTTAAATGCCCATAGCAACTAATTATTAGCAAATGCTTGGCTTGGATAAAAAGCACTCATTGTTCAGAGCATCAGTATGAAGTGGATAAGCAGAGAGGAAAAAAATCACTGTTTCTCTTTCCTCTAAGTTATAGGTATGAATATCAAAGAATAGGATGACTAAGCAGCAGAGAGCCAGAGACCAAGGGAAAAAAAAATATATATATATTATATATATATTTAAAATATAGCCATTCTAATATGTCAGGGCTTCTGAGCCTAACAGAATACGGAGCCTCTTCCAAATTTCATAGTGCACAGGAAGTCAATTTTGGGTCATCCCATCCATTCAAAAAATATGAAAAACATATAAGACACGAGGAAGATGAAAGAAAAATTCTTTGTATATATAAGGGTTTATTAATTATTAAGATCGGTAGCAACATCAAACTTAAAATTTCTTACATGCCCTGGCCTGGTGGCTTAGTTGGTTGGAATGTCGTCCTGTGCACCAAAAGCTTGTGGGTTCAATACCCAGTCAGGGCACATACCTAGTTTGCAGGTTGATCCTTGGTCGGGGCATGTATGAGAGGCAACTCATCGATGTTTCTCTCTCTGTCCCTTCTCTCTCTCTAAAATCAATAAACATATCCTTGGGTGAGGATTAAAATTAAAAAAAAAATTTCTTACATACTTAAATGCCAATTCCCACTGTATTTTCTGTCTTTGTTGCTTTGCGCTTCACACTACTATTTAGATAATTATTCCCTTCCTGCCTGCGGGGTCCACACCCTCTTCTTTCTCCCAATCTGGCTTTTTCTGTGAAGTACTTTGAAGATCATGCCTACCCTTGATGTGCCTTTCTGTAAGGCTAAATAGGCAGGAGAAAAAAGGAATCTTTTACCTTAAAGATTTAACCACATTTATATAAGTACAAAGTATTGGTTCTAACGGGCAGATCTTATGTTTGAGTTGTCTGCCTGAAATCACCATCCCTTAGGGGACGATTTCATCTCTTTCAAGTTTTCTATGAACTCAGTTCCTGTTGGACTGAAGGAGTCAATGGCAACCTGCACCGGGCCAGCCATCTGCAGCCTCTGCTCAGGGACAAATGTGTCTGGAAGAGCAACTGGCAACCGTATTCTCGTCCCAGACCACAGCAGTGCTCCTCAACCAGTTTTTCCCTTTATTTATTGCCCCTGCCCCATCTTTTTAGACATTTTCTCCAAGTGCTCACCTCCATGAAATGTCAATACCATATATATATATATATATCCACTATATATATCCAGACTATATATATATATATATCCATATATATATCCACTATATATATCCAGACTATATCTATATATATCTATATCTATCTATCTATCTATCTATCTATCTATCTATCTATCTATCTATCTATCTATAGTGTGTGTGTGTGTGTCTATGTGCTGGACTGGAGGGCCATAAACCTGCAGACCACTATAAGATTCTATTTTTTTTTTGCCTCTCAAAGAACCAATATTTGCTCCCTTAGGGGCAATATTGCTCCCATTTAGAATGCATGTTCTAGAGATTTTTAAAAAGTATATCAACTGATTTAATGTGTCCTAGGATTGAGCCTAACATTCTCCTAAAGTGAACCATCAAACACAATTACATCCCTGTTCTGATTTGAAAGAAAGACAGAAAGAAAGAAAGAAAGAAAGAAAGAAAGAAAGAAAGAAAGAAAGAAAGGAAGAAAGAAAGAAGGAAAGAAAGAAAGAAAAAGAGAAAGAAAGAAATCTTTGTACCTATCTAGTGACAGTTCTTCCCAAGAAGAGATCGAGACCCCTGTTTTCACACTGGGCCTGATCTACCCACAGAATAAATGGCTTACTTTTTGGCTGTGGGTTAGCTTTTTACAATAGTTCTATTTTAGTGCTGGAAGAGGTAATAGATTGTCAGGCCCCCGAGGGACCCCCAAATAGTTCACTCTCTTAAAAGTCAACAATATATTCCCCTGTAAGAGTAGAATTAAGTTCATTATCTCATTAAACTTCTCCCAAACTCCAGAGGAAGGTAATGATTGGTATTGCTATTCCCCTTTTACAGGCAGAGAAATAATGACATGAGAGATTAAGTAGCTTAATTTAGGTCACAGGCACTGGCTTTTCTTCGTATAAATATCTTATCTGTCGTAAAGGTCACTCGGAGGATTTCTGGACCTTCCGTCTTCTAGATCCTACTTTAATCTAGGATCCTGGTATCCTGCTAGAAAAAAGTTTCTAAAGATTGTTCTGCCTCTGCCAACCCCTTTTCTCCATCTAACAGCACAAAAGCAAAGGGAGCCACTAACAAATAAGAACTGATAAGGAGTGAGGGAGAGAACCAGGCTATTGTATTCAAGGTCACTGCTGCACCAGCAAACGGCTGAGGTAGCAGCACAGTACACGACTCGGGGAGGTACGCAAATGGCTTCTTTTGTAAGATGAATGGCACCATTTTCTAGGGTTCAGATGGGACACATTAAATGATAATCTGCTCCTCAGAAGATGCAAAGACCAAAATAAGATCTCCCACAAAACATGAGAAATTCATATTTTATTTAAGAGTCATGGAAACTGACCACATCTTAAACTATCCGTATTTGAAACTTACTGTGAGTGGGAATTAGAGGTTGGCTCTGTCTGAGAGGGCTCTTCTCTGTTGACTAGCCTTGGGCTCCTTTAATTCTCCCAATTAAGCTGGTGTTAAAATTCCCTCAGAACAAAATACAACTTATTTGTTCTACAGAGTAAGTGACTTCAAGAGATAACTTGTCCATCTCATGCTTTCAAGCAGATGTGTACGTAATTCATTCCTCACAGCCAGACTCTACCTATTAAAAACAAAGAACTTCAGGGGAGGACGCTCTGCAATGCTGCTTAGGAACTCAGTGTGACATTGAAATACATCATCTGCAATAAATGTGCCCTCATGTGTGACCTTAGTCCTTCACAGTGCAATCAAAGTTTGTTTTCTTTTTGTTCGGAGAGATGGAGATGAGCTAATGATGGGTTAAAGGCTTTAACTTGAATTCAGAATTCCCAGAGCAAAAGACACACCCTAGATCAACATAAACACATTAAGGCAAAGGTCTGAGTACTGTATACATTAAGCTCAACTAGCCTCTGATACAGAACTATTATGCTAGTGGCTTCTTTTGCTATAAACTAGGAACAAATTTGAGGGAGGGAAAAAGAAATAAAACTTGACACAGTCTCAAAGAAAATGAAACTTATAACTATTCTGGACTAAAATAAAAACTAGAATATTCAAGGTATGGAAGTCGAAAAAGGGACTCTTCATTGCAAAAGAGTCATTTAAATGAAAGACCATTTCCTCCTGGATGCCACAACACAGAAACAGATCGGGGTGGGGGCAAATCCTTTAAAGTCTTGGACATCACAGCAAAGGAACTAAACTGCAAATACTCCAACTCAGATTAGGTGGGGAAGGAGAGCCCCCCAAACCCCTGCTCATGTGGGCCGCAGCCCCCGTCAGTGGCCTGGAGCGAGCGGAAGTGAGGGGCAGTGTGCTCCCATCTTGACTTGTCCATTTCAGCAGCGTTTGTCCCTCTTATTCCACCGACATAACTAGTTAGAGAAGCAATCCTAGATTCAGGAAAAGGCTAATCTTTTTCACTGGCATGTGACCAAAGAAAACACATTCTCCAATGAGCAGTATAATAAGGCAATAAAAATAAGATTGTACTTATCAAACATTTTTATCTGAGGTACTCAAAAGATTTTTTGCCAATATTATGCCCAGTTCCCACTTCCCCTTCCCCACCTTCCCCACCACTGCGGGAGTAAAAACAGGCTTGTAACAGGAAGGATGTCTCCTCTGCATGTTGACGTAAGTCTGATGAACACAGTTTTAGGAAAGGAACTTCCCAAGGAGGCTGTGGGTGGGGACTCAGGGAATCTCCAGGGAGCCAGATCCTCCAAGCACACAGGTAAAGGTGGTATTCTGCCATTTCCTCTCGACAGACACAGATGCTGCCAAGAAGAGCGATTCTTTATATCTAGCTCAGGACCCAAAAGGGAAAATTCAGAAGGAAGCGTAAGAAGGCATTTTCCCATCCAGATATAAGTAAGGAAAGGAAATGGTTCTGGCCCACTGATCCTTTTTTTCTACAGGTGGTATTATTATCCTGCTTTTATGCTCAATGAACAGTGGAATGGAAAGTTACATTTTTAGGATAAATAATTCATTGAAACTTACAAAGGAGGTTGGTGAGGAACAGTTGTAGAATCCCAGGATCAATTTCAAACAGTGATTGACATAGGTTATCAGAAGAGCCCTTCGAGGTTTGAGAATTAGAAGCTTCAATGCTTTTTTTTTTAATAGGAAGACCTACTAGACCAATGGTTTATCACAATACAGTGGCCCAACCTCAGGGAAACAAATATCAGAAAGAATTTTACAATGCAAGGTTAAGTGTACAGTAGGGCTGTTTGCTCCATCGTTTTGTACAAAACACTGTGGTATGCTGTCGCACTGTCACTGAGGGGCTGTTAGACTTACACTGTCAGGCAAAAAGGGTGGTGAGTACGTCACAGAGTTTTGCCCTGAAAGTTGGAGGAATACGGTTAAAATAGACACGACAGCCATTTCCTCTGCTCTGCGTTCCAGGTGGTGGGTCTTTCCTGGCCTCTGGCACGATGTCTGCAGCCCTGCTCTGGACAAGATGAAGAGCCCCTCTCCCCAGAGTGCTATGCTGGGCCTGAAGCTCCTCGCTTCACTGGGGCATCTGGAAGATGCCAAAAGGGCTGTATCGAATGCTAAATATTGTGGGCAGGATGGTTTGAAATTTCAAGTTAGTGATGGCTTGAAGTAGATGCCTTTTATTAAAAGACACTATAAAGCCTTAACTCCACTGTGTTTGAATTTTGGAATAATAATCTTCTCCTTACTTTTTTCAGGTAGGCCTAGATACTGCAGAAAATCCTTAGAGTGATATAACTGAGAAGAGATTTTTTAAAACAGATGCTTATTATGTACAAATTGCCATTTATAAAAACAGCCATGGGGATGTAAAGTACAGCATAGGGAGTATAGTCAATAATGTTGTAATAACTGTGTGTGGTGTCAGATGGGTACCAGACTTATCAGGTGATCACTTGGTAAGTTATATAAATGTTTAATCACCGTGTTGTACATCCAAAACTAATATAGTATTTATGTCCACTGTAAGTGAAAAATAAAAAAAGTATTAAAAGCCCTGGCTGGTGTAGCTCAGTGGATTGAGTGTGGGCCTAGGAACCAAAGGCTCCCAGTTCGATTCCCAGTCAGGGCACATGCCTAGGTTGCAGGCCAGTTCCCAGCAGGGGACGCAAGAGAGGCAACCATACATTGATATTTCTCTCCCTCTCTCCCTTTCTCCTTCCCTTCCCTTCTAAAGATAAATAAATAAAATCTTTAAAAAAAGTATTAAAAAAGAATAAAGACAACTTTTGTACACACACAAAAAAGGCGCTTATTTTTAATGAGAAAATCAGAACTAATCAGCGACTGTTTTGAATGAACAGGGACTTTACAATGAACACATAGGTCATGATAAAGATAATTAGGATGAAAGGAATCTTCACATTTCCATGAAACCAAAGCTTATAAATACAATTTCCTATTGCTTGAGATAAACCAGGAAATCGGAATTTGACCTTGGCTTATCATGTCAAGGCACCCAATTAATGACTGCTCCCCATCACCCAGACTTGTGCCTCCAGGCAAGAAAGCAATTAAACTTTCATTAAAAATCAATTATCTGCCCACGTTTATGAGGTGCCTAGAATAGGCACGTTCACAGAGACGGAGAATAGAATAGAGGTTGCAAAGGCTGCGGTGGAGTGGGGAGAAGCCGGGAGTTACTGTTTAACAGAGTACAGACGTTCAGTCTCACACGGTGAAAAAGTTCAGGAAATTTGGAGTGACGATGGCTGCACAGCACTGTGGACGTACTTAACGCTGCTTAATTACACACATCAGTGGTTGAAATGGTGAATTTGTTATGTGTATTTCTCACAATAAAAAATAATCTTATTTTTAAAATATTCAGATATAGGGTCCTTCCATCACTGCTTTACAATAATGGAGCCTAGGTAGTTCCCCAAATTTGTCTGTTCACCAGGGTCATTTGGGTGCTTATGGAAGAGGCAGACTGCCTGGCCCCGCCCCAGATCTCTGTGTGGGAGCTACTGGGTCCTACGGCAGGATCGTGAAGAGACAGTTGATGCTGTGTCTACTGGGGCGCAGGGGTGCCAATTCAAGACGCTTACCAACCTTTAGACTTCTTCCCCTGTCCTGTGTTTTTTTCAATTTTTTTATTGTGGTAAAACACATATACAAAAATGTACCATCTTCACCACTTTTAAGTGTGCAGTTCAGCGGTATCAAGTCCATTCACATCGTCCTGAGACCATCACCACCATCCATCTCCAGAGCTCTTTCCAGCTTGCCGGTCTGAAACTCTGGGCCGTTAAACGACAGCCTCCCATTCCACCCTCCCCCAGGCCCCTGGCAACCACCCTTCTCCTTTCTGTGTTTATGATTTTGACTACTCTAAGTACCTCATATAAATGGCATCGCACGGTATTTGTCTTTTTGTGACTGGCGTCTTTCACTCAGCATGATGTCTTCAGGTTCATGTTGTAGCGTGTTAGAATTTCCTTCCTTTCTTAAGGCTGATAATATTCCATTATATGTATGCACCACAATTGGCTTATCCACTGATTTGCTGGTAGACACATGGGTTGCTTCCACATTTACTGTGAATAATGATGCTATGCATATGCGTGTGCAAATATCTCATTGAGACTCCGCTTTCAGTTCTTTTGGATATATACCCAGAGGTGACACTGTTGAATTACATTGCAATTCTATCTAATTTTCTGAGGAACCAGCGTACTGTTTTCCATGGAAGGCACACCGCTTCACATTCGAACCTACAGTGCACAAGGGCTCCAGTTTCTCGACATCCTTGCCAGCACCTGCAATTATTTTTTTAACAGTAACCATCCTAATGGGTGTGAGGTGTTATCGCATTGTAGTTTTGATTTACATATCTCTAATGATTAGGGATGTTGAGCATCTTTTCATTTCATTCATAGCTTATGGTCATTGGTATATCTTCTTTGGAGAGATGTCTATTCAAGTCCTTTGTCCATCTATGATAGAACTGGTTTTTGTTTTGCTTTGTTTTTGTGGTCAATATCCTTGTGTTTTAATAGTTGTCAGTTTTAATTTACATAGAGAAGGGTCTGATTTAAGTCTCTGATATAAAAGTTGTTTTTGAGAGGTAGCACACTGTTGTTCGATTAAGGGGACACAGTTACTAAGTGCCCTCTCTGCACCAGGCCTTGGACTAGACACTGGGATCATGAAACTCAATAAAGCATGGGCTCTGTGATTAAAGAACTTAGCCTAATGGGGAAAACAGACAACTGATGTCAAAACTTGCTGGCGATGTAATGACAGGGAGCTTAGGAACACGCAGACAGGACGCAGCCCACTTGATGGGCTGAGGTAGGCCTGCCGAGGGAGGCAGTCTAGAGACGGTGAGCGTTGCAGTGGGAGTTTATCCAAGTGAGAAGACGGGGTGGTCGTGCTTCCCGCAGAGCCTAAACACAGGCATCCTGACGGGAAAGGACATACGAGGTGAGGGGAACTACCAGGACTTGAGTTAACGTGATCGAAGAGTACATTGTAAGGAGAGGAGTTGCTGGGATTGAGGCTGAAGAGGGAAGCCGAGATCAGGTCACAGAAAGCCTTGGGTGCTTCATTCTAGAGCTGAGGGGGCACATTAAACTGTTGTTAAGTAAAGGGAAAAAAGCAGCATAGTCGAATTTTCTCTGTACGTAGATCACTTGACTCTGAAGCCGGAGCCAAATGGATGTGGGAGACTGCCAAGGTCCAGATAAGGACTGGGGCAGTGATAACGGGAGCCCAGAGGACCGGCCAGGGGTTTAAGAGCCATTTGGAAGGTTGGGTCAGTCAGACTCCTTAGCTGACCGCATGTGGGGGCGGTGAGGGGGAGCATCCGGAATGGTAGGAGTGTAACTCTGCAACTGATATGGGGAACCCTAGAGGACAGGCAGACAGATTCAAGGGTGGAAGGCGAGGAGCTATGTTTCTGACACGCTGAAAATGAGGGGACTGTCAGATGCACCAGTAGAGAGGGATGAGGACACTAGGGGTACAGGTCTGCTGTCCAGGGGGAGCTCAGGGCTAGAACATAGTTTAGCAGTCACTTGTCTAAGGCAGTGGGAAAAGTCGAAAGAAGACGCGACTTCTCAGTAACTACGTTTAGTGAGAAAAGTCACGAGCCAAGTGTGAAGCCCTGGGGAAGACCACTATTGAAGAGGAGGAGAGAGGGAGAGTGACTTGTGAAAGACACTGAGGAGAACTGGTCAGAGATGCAGGAGGAAAGAGTCAGTAGAAAAGGTGTAACTTTGCAGCCAAACAGAATCAACTTAGAATCTCTTCTCTACTGCTTATTGTTTGGCCTTGGACAAATTAATTGTGAGCCTCAGTTTTCGTGTCCATCATATAGAGATAAGAATACCGGGAGGGTTGTGATAAGGGTTAAATGTGATACTGTTATAGAGTATACCTTAACTGTATCTTTAAAAAGTATAGAATTTTTTACTTTTTACTTACATACTTTAAATACATACTTTAAAACTTTAAAAAGTGCCTTGCCTCATTACAGGCACTCAACAAATGTTATTTCCTTTTATTTCCCTTTTTTTTTTTAGTCTGACCATATTAGGTTCCTCTCTCTGGAAGTTAACAGAAAGCAGGGTGTCCTTAGTTGTCATGTAGTTTTTAAGGGAGTCAAACCTAGAGATGGGTTGGCCTCTGCCAGTTCACAGTTACTCTAAAAACTGAAGCCACAAAGATGCAAAAAAATTCAGGTTTGCGTTGGCATTCTCGATGTCCACATAACTACTGCTCTCCTGTGGTGTTATTATGTTTTTCCAGAGCACTATTCCTTGGGAGCTTCTCTGCAATGAGTAAAATGGGTAAATAATAACAAATTTGGAAAGGACTAGGAATTCACAGTTGTGGGAGGTGGCATCAGGCCCATTTTTGGCTCACAGAAGAGATGGGAGTTTTGTGTACGGCTGGTGGCGAAGAGGTCCTGCAATGCCCCAAAACACTAACATCAGAAAAGGAAAAATTCTCTGTGACTCAAAGATTAGTTTGGTAGAGTTTTTTTTTTCTTCTGGAAGCTAAAACATGTATTACATCACCCTGGCGGAACTGCTTTTAATGATCTGTAAGAGTCAGTGAAGCAAGTATATTTAAGGCTTTGAAGGGAGAGGAAAAAGGGTGTTTCGAGTCCCTCAAACAACGTGCTGCTCCAGTATTTCCAACAATCATGTGAGTATTTTTCTTTTTGACTAGAGAGCAAAGGAAAACGACAACCTCTGGAAACTAGAGCCGGACAAGAGAGCGCAGTTCATAGATGAGACCCTGTGGCATACTGGCAACTGAAACCAAACTCGCCCCTTACGTCTTTTAAAAAACTGACCGAGCTCCCTCTCCTTTTTCCCTCTTGGTGCTCTTAAGCGTCACAGAAGGCCGGTAAGGCCGAGCTGAACAATCCTGAGAAAGTTCATTCAGGAAGGAGATGCAACGATGACTGCACCGTGCCTTGGTCATGCCATGGGCAGGCCGTTTCCCCTCAGAAATTTATTTCTTTAATTAGAGTGATGAGCTGAGAGGGAGCAATGTTTACATCAATCAATAAAATGAAAATATCTCCAAGTAACACAATAGCTTTATTTCTGTGATCACTACTTTCCTTTGTTCCAAAATGAAACTGTGACTCTTTCTCTATTATCATATGGTTAATTTAAAAAGACGACCTTCAAGGATCTATAAAATAGTGCCTGGCATACAACAGGCACTCAATAAATGCTGGTTGAGTGAAAGAATGAATAAACAGAGCAGAACAGTCACCATCTCTTCATGGCCTCCGTTCTTTGTGTGTCAGCCTCAGGCTGACTGAGCTTCCCGACGGCCTGGCCTGCTGCCCACGCTCAGTCTCCTTCTCCCGTAGCTTCACTGTTGAGGTGCATGCTGTCGTGCCTCTTTTTCTTGATCAATTTTTTCAGTTGGGTAGTTTTTAAACTCAATTTTATTTTATTTTATTTTTTAACAGAACAAGCTTTTAAATTATTTTTATTACTCAAACCAGTTGCATTTTTTAAAGGTTAGCTTTCTGACTCTGTGCGTGTGCCTTCGGCGCCTTCACAACGATTTTCTGCTCCTCAGCACGGAAGGCGTGCTCGATCCTGCCGCGGACACGTTGAGCACACGTGGACCCACCGCAGGCCCGCTGACATGTTTTTCGTTTTAGAGAACCTCCTTAGAACTTTGGGTCTCACAGCACGAACTCTGCGAGGTCGGCCTGGGCACACGCCACATGCAGACTTTGGTGGTTTCCCGACCTTTTGGCTATAAAGGTAAACAATTCTGTTGCCAGGGGTTCGGGACAGCCTGGTTTTGTTAGAGGCTGTATTGTCAGACAGCCTCGGATGGTATATCATATGCTGGACCATTTGAACACCTAATGACACCCTATTTTATTTTTTATGTATTGATTTGAGAGAGAGGGATGAAGGGAGAGAGGGAGAGAGAGAAGCATCACTTCGTTGTTCCACTTATTTATGCATTTATTGGCTGATCCTTGAATGTGCCCTGACTGGGGATCAAACCCACAACCTTGGCATTTCAGGAGGGGACAATGTTCTAACCAACCAAGCTATTTGGTCAGGGCTAAACTCAACTTTACTTTAAATTGTTATACTGATATTTTCCCATTTGATATGTAAAATGAGCCTGCTGCTCAAGCTTGGAACACGTACACCTGGAACACAGAGTTACTCACAAACGGCAGCTTAGATTCTCAGCCTTCTTGGCATTCTCTAAATCACCTTTCACGACACTCATTATACTCGTATTACTTATTCATTCACTCATCTATTCAGCAAATATTTACTGAGTCTTACTATGTGCCAGGAACCATTCTCAATGCTGAGGCCATAGCAATGAACAAAAGCGACCCAAATCCCTGCCCCTGTGGAGTTTACATGTGAGTGCAGGGAGGGTCAGGCAAAACAGAAGGCAAGCATGTCATGAAAAACAAATAGTAGAGGGCCTGTTCCAGAATTAAAAAAAAAAAAACTAAAGAGAAATCACCAAGTATAACATGTAGACCTTGATCCAACCCAGGGTCAAAAAACAAACAGCTATTAAATATACTTGAGAATGACTGGGGAAATTGTAACTTACACTAGATGTTAGATATTATGGAATTATTGTTCGTTTTCTCAAATGTGATGACACTGGGGTCTGTAGAACAGGAGTGTTTTTACTTTTAGGGGAGGAAGTGCGTAGGGGTAAGGCGTCATGATTCCTGTCACTCGGCTTCAAATGATCTACCTACTTACCTGTCTACCTACCTACTGCACACAAGTGCAACAAAACCGTTGCATTCGGTGAATCTGGGCGAAGGGCATATTGGTGCCTTTACACTACTCTCATAATTTTCTTGGGGGTTTGAAATTTTTTCTGTAACGTAAAGAGTGGTGGGAGTGGGGGAAAGCTATTGCATTTCCAGTCAGAGATGCGGGTCATGATTAATTGGCTTGATGCTTGCGGATTTCTTTTCATTGTACACTTAGCAACACTGGTCCCGTATTTTCCCTTTTCCACTGTACCCATAAGAAAGACTGGGGTATGGGATAGCCATAGGATAGGGTATTTTCTCAAAATAAAATACCTCTTTGTTCCAGTTTTGTTAAATTAACATTTGTTAGGTAGAGTACGGGGTGCCAGATGGTGAGTCCTGGTTCAATAACAGATCACAAGAGGAATTAAAATAGAAGTTAAAAAAAAATTGACAGGCCCTGCAGGAAGCACAAAACACACCCCAAGGAGCTGCACAGGTAGGTCAACACAGAGAGCACCACGGGACCTGGGGTGGCATGCCTTTACTAGTGTCTGGGTGCAGTGCTCTGGGCCTCCAGAACTGGACTCACAAGTTCAAAACAAAAGAGCGGGACTTTGCTAAAATCTACAGGGTCTTATCTGAGGGATGAACAATGGGAAGGCCCTGGAGGCAAAAGAGACTGTTGAGTCCCTTGGTTGTTGAAGAAGTCACATCAGGAATTCATGCTCCTGACTCTCTGGCCTGTTATCTAGGCCAGCGCTCCTCAACCATTTTGAAACCAGGGACGATTTTTCATGGATCAGGGGAGTGGTGGGGGGATGGTTTCAGGATGACTCAAGCACATTACATTCAAGCTCACCTCCTACTGCGTGGCTGGGTTCCTAACAGACCTGGACCAGTACTGGACTGTGACCCCGGGGTTGGGGACCCCTGATCTAGGGCATGTGGTTCCATGGAGGGGGGCCAGTGTCCGTTTAAGGTCCCTGCAGGCCAAACAAAAGAAATGCCAAGGCAGCAATACCATAGAATAACTTGGTTAAACTCACTGCTCCTCCTTAAACTTGATCTGATGTGATGCTTTTTAACATGTGTTACTCATACACTTTACAGTTGAATTCAGGAAAGCAATGAAATAAAATTGCAGGAAAAGTACAAGGACAAAGTATGAAACAAATAAGCCACGAAGCCAGTAAGTAATATGGGATGTGCATTCGATTCCTATGGCTGCTGTAACAAATTACCACACACTTGTTGGCTTGAAACAAGTAAAATTTCTTCTCTTAATAGTTCTGGAGGCCAGAAATCCAAAATGAGTCTGAGAGGGCTGAACCAAGGTGTCAGCAGGGCACTCCTCCTGGAGGCTCTAAGGGAGAATCTGTTTCCTCGCCCTTTGCATCTTCTGAGGGCGGCTGTCCACACTTGGGGGCTTCCGGCTCTCACCACACCATCTCTCCCCACCCACTTCCTCCAGCTCCCACACTGCCTTTCTCTTCTTCTGTCACCAAATCTGCTTCAGCCTGCCTCTTACAGGGACACCTGTGATTACACTCAGGATCCATCAGATAATCCAGAATAACCTCCTCCATCTCCAGATCCTTAATTCAATCCTATCTGCAAGGTTTTCCTTGCCACATAAGGTAACACAGGTTCCAAGGATGAGGACCTGGGTATCTCTGGGTATTCAGCCTTAACACAGAGTGAGAACAATTATAACGTTTTATAGTTATATTTTCCCACTTGATATGGCGAAAGTGTCACATGAATAAGAAAGAAATAATGCTCCCTCATTCTCTGAAAATGAGTTCAAAGATACAGCATCTTCCTTCTTGGAAAGGGTATGCCTCATCACCATCAAACGCTTAGCCTGGATGGAGGTCCTCCGACCTCAGCTTGACTCTGGGCTCTGCCCCTGAGCTAAGTGAACAGTCAGGCAAACTACGTGACTGCTCTGCTTTAACTTCCAGATCTTTAACATGGGGATAATAATAATAATAGTACTCTAGCGGTGGTTGCGAAGATTCAACACCGTAACATATGTCAAGACTGAACACAGTCCCTGACACATGGTAAGTGCTCTTGTTGTAATTATTTTATATTCTCACAGGCTGTACAAGTCTTATAATGCTGGATCAGTACACGGCATTTCCAGAGGCCTCTACTGACCTTCCATGTGAATTCTATATAAGTCAATAAATAAACCTTCCTTACGTGTCAAAACTTTTTTTAATTTTAATCATTTTGATACAATATTGCTTATTGTCTTAGACCGTAATAGATAGGTACCCTCAAAGAACAAAAAGATAAAACCATTTATTTGTCTCCTGCATGACCTTGAAATACCGTTCGCTGGTTTTTAATACGAACTTGCCCTCCACTGTTTGATTTCTTTTCTGATCACCTTTATCACATCTGCCATGGCTAGGCCCCTCACTACTTCTGATCTTCTGTTGCTGACCTGATCAGTACTTAGGGTCTGCTCATTTGAAAGTGAGGAGGCTCCCTGTGAAACTCAAGAGGCTTCCCCTCTAGCCTGCAAAGACACATACAGACTATAAACAATGGCTGGCTCCTCAGAGACCATTTTTACTACTTCCAAACCGGTACCTATGTTCCGAAATCTTAGAAGTTTGACTGCTGTGTTGCTGAGACACTAAGGAGGGTTCAAACACGTCAGACATTAGTCTAAGGATCTGTCTAAGGTTTCATGTAAAACAAACACTGGTAAATTAACCAGTTTGAGGTGTGACAGACATCTTAATTTTTTTTTAAAGATTTTATTTATTTATCTCTAGAGGGGAAGGGAAGGAGAGAAGGAGAGAAATATCAATGTATGGTTGCCTCTCACGTGTCCCCTGCTGGGAACTGGCCTGCAACCCAGGCACATGCCCCAACTGGGAATCGAACCACGCTTCTTTGGTTCACAGGCCTGCGCTCTATCCACTGAGCTACACCAGCCAGGGCAGACATCTTAAATTTAATGATTTTACCTAATCGAAGTGGCCCAGTAAATTACTCTGTCCACCTGGGGTTCCAGAGTTCTTATGTTTTGGTTTACAATAAACATTAGACAATCCTTGAGGCTAATGATGAACCTGATGTAGCCATATGTATACAAATGTATACATAAACAGGAGAAATCTAGATTACCCAGTGACTTAGCCATATTAATTCTTGCTTATACATTCTTGCTTCTCAATTAAGTAAGAGAGTTGTCAGCATCAACTCTCCTGCTTAATTGAGCCCTTTGTTGATATAATACTTTTTGTTTGTTGATTTAATTACCCCTCCCCCATCACTCCTTGCCCTTAGGGAAGGTGTATAAACTAGCAAATCTTCTTATCTTTACTGTAGTCTAGGGACTGTCAGTCTTAGCTGTGGCCCATTTTTAAATGGAAAGGAGAGCAGGACACTCAGAACGACAAGTTGGCGTATTATAGAATTAAAATTCAATGAATTCTGGGATCTGGATTTCCAGTCAAGATGGCAGCGTAGGCAGACATGGCTCACCTCTTTGCACAACCACATCAAAATTACTACTAAAATACAGAACAACCATCACTCAGAACCATCAGAAATCAAGTTGAATGGAAGTCCAACAACTACGGAATTAAAGAAATCACATCCATCCAGACTGCTAGGAGGGGCACAGATGAAGAATGGGCTGGTCCTACACCCATGTGTGATGGATGGAAATTCGGGAGGGATAACTCAGGAGTGAAGAGTCCCAGCCCCACACCAGGCCCCCCAGCCCAAAGTTCCAGTGCCAGGAAGATAAGTCCCCACAACTTCTGGCTGCAAAACCAGAGGGGACTGAGTTGGTGGAAGAAACTTCTGGAGCCCCAAGCAGTTCCTCTTAAAGAATCCACACATGGACTTCCGGCCAAGATGGAGGCATAGGTGGAAACACTGTGCCTCCTCGCACAACCAAAATTAAGGACAACAAAGATTTAGAAACAGGAACACAACCAGAACAGACAGAAAACTGAACTGTATGGAAGTCCAACAACCATTCATCCAGACTGGTAAGAGGGGTGGAGTTGGTGGCCGGAGGACAGGGATCATGGCAGGAAAAAGTGGTGGCTGGCAGACCCGGG
>PVKM010024009.1:0-20802 GCA_004027735.1 Carollia perspicillata
AGTTGCATTGTACAAAGCGCTTCTGCAAACAGTAAAGCTCTAATGGAAGACTTTTTAAGAAAATCTGTGTTGGACTAGAAAGGCTGACTGGGATAGAATGTCAAGGACAAGAAGGCTGGGAAATCGTGTTCTTTGTTCTGTAACTATTTAGATTTGGGGAGAGAGAGATTACAAATTGCAAAGGGCGGGTATGGGTACACGGACATCTCGCAAAGATTGAATGCTCTGCAGTGACAGATGAGTATTTTTCTTGACTGAGAATAAAGACCAACGGGCAGAGGAGTGGCCCAACACTTTACACCAGACTGAGAAGTCAGACCACCTGTCTCCAACTAGGAAGAAGAAATAAGAGAAGTTAGTGTTCACCCGACTTCTGAGTAGCTCTTCGTGCAGAGCTTCATTACTTAAAGTAAAATCCATTTTAAAACAGTACTCCAAACTTTAACATAAGTGGTCTGGGAATGGTTTCCTTTCTCTAGGATAGGATGATAATCAAAAAACCTAATTATAAACACAGGTACAACACACCTGAACCAAGTGACACTCTCCTACCTCTGAAACCACCATATTATCCAGAACAACTTTGTAGGGTATTTGGTAAAATACAGAATGTTAAACAAAGGATTAAAAAAAGCTTGATAAAAATAATCCCAGTGAAGGCTTCATTCCTTTGCTAGTATGCAAAACTGACATAAAGTGAAACTTCTCCCCACGAGCCATCACCGTGAAATTAGGCCTGCAGGGACTCGCCCGTCTGCACCCAGACACAGGTGACCACAGGAAAGCACCCTCAGTTACCTAAAGGACGAGCGAACGGGTAAGAGGGAACGGGCCGGGTCGCGGCACTAGAAGGCATTGCGGACAGACTGGAAGAGTGAGGCACGCTGGAAGAGGCTGCCTGGAGGGGCTAGGGAGCCTCCCTTCCTAGAGCTCCTGTGGCTCTCCGGGGGCAGACCTGGCCTGGCACAGGAAATGGGCTAGCGCCTTATAACTTCTCCTTTGGCCCTCGATGCACTTACTCTCTTCTCTAGCGGATCTTTCCCCAAGAGAATATTCAGGCCGATTTTGTCTTAGTTTTTTCTGCATTAGTAAGGGCTATAAACTAGCAATTTGGAACACCCCTCTCACTGAGTATCTTAGGTTAGTATATGATAGCTTGAGTAATAAGAATGCAGAACTTAAATGTCATTTACACGAGAGTCAAACAAGCCCATGTCACACTTTGATGATTCCACATTAATAAAACTTAGCTTTGATATGTAAAAAACTATTTTTTGCCAAGGTTTTAACTATTGGACTTTAAACCAATTGCAATATTCCATGTAAAGGTCATTCATATTGCAGTAACATGCCTTCATGTTTTCTACATACAACAAAGTACGATTTTTTAAAAATACACACGTATTTTAAAACCAATCCACTCCTTTTTACAATCACACCTTCAGTCCAACATTTAAAATATAAACCCAAACCGTCAATGAAAACAACAGTGGACCAAGTGACAGTATCATTTAAACGAAACAATGCAAGAAAAAGCCAGCATTAAAACTTAAATAATGAACATAAACCGATTCACTGGAGAACTGCTCACATGCCCAGTGTGTTCAGAAATGCACCCCGCACAGAACAGACCCCACTGGACACCGACCAACTCATTCCTCCCTCACTGTCTCATGCCGTGAAGCATGTCTGTGTTTGCCAAGGTCTGCACAGTGACCGCTATGAGACTAACGTTAAACACGCAGCCTACTCCAGAACTGGCACGTGCTCCCAACAACTGTTTCTGTGCTCCCTGAAATATAAAATAGTCCAGTCTTTAGGAGCATAAAAACGGAAGGGCTTATTAAATCTACTCACGTACACTGCGCATTAAATGTTACTAAGTTAAGACAGTAAGGTGGAAAAAAAGAGTAGAAGGGTACAGTAAGTTTTCTTTAAACAATCCCATTATACTAGGCAGTATGGCCAATAATGTATTTTAACCAGGCTATAAAAAAAATTATCAGAACTATACCAATTTCTTGGAGAAACTAATAAAACGTTAAATATACATGATTATTTGTATATTTCTTTGAAGCATCTTTGGTACCAATTGTGTTCCTTCCACATTACAGGACTTTTCAAAATTAATTTACTAATCAGCATACGAAAGATAAATTATGATACTAATCTTTTGGTTTTCCTATAAAACGTACTTGAACCTGACTATAACCTGCACTCATCATGCACTTAAACACAGTACCTGTTTAACTCACGTACATATAAAATGAAACTAATACCAGGAAGAAATTAGACAGTAATGAGAATCAATGACAAAACATAACAATAACAACTGTTCTTAAGTAATTTATTTTTAAATTATAAGATTACAATGCTTTGATTATGCAAAATAGCATAATGGAAATTAAACCAAATCAATAAACCAAAAGAGAAAGAAAACTTGGTTTACTTGAGTATCAGTACTTAAACCACCCTAAGTTTCCAACGTCCCGACCACATCTCATGTAGACGTAAGCATAATCATTTCAAAGGTTCACCTGTGGGTTTAATTTCTCGTTTCCGACTTTTGTGAACTGGAACGTAACTCACCTCAAGCCCCATTAGCCTAATAGTGTCCACACTGCACTGGCACGAGCCTGCCGTGTGCCGTCGAGTGTGGGGTGGGACACTGAGCAGCTTCCAGCGCCTGGCCGCAGACAAACACTGTACGCTGCGTCAGAACAGCAGAGTGCGTTACATTAACCGGAGCGCGGAGTTTAGTACACTTATTGCAGCACTGGCACTTCTTCCCCTTCTGACTGAGCCAGCTGAGCGTCTGAGCTGACAGATTACTGCTGTGGGTAGTAGGACTGCTGTGGGGGCTGAGGGAAGGGGTATGAAGGCTGCGGGGGTCCTGGGTACGGAGCCTGTCCAGGGCTCTGGTGATACAGTGGTGGATACGGCATGTTGTACTGGCCGTAGGCGTAAGGATTATAGCCCATGGGCATGGGCATTTGGCAATACCTGACGGGAAGAAGAAAACAAAAGAGCTGGATTGGTAAATCAAGTACTAAAACAATGAAACATGTTACAATTACTCTAAAACCCAGTTTTTTCAAGAAAGCATTGGTCTCCATTTCTCAGTCTATGAGAGAACAGTGGGGAGAAAAAACAGCTTGTTCAAGGTACCTATCAGGGAAAAGTATTCCTAATCCTGTTATTAACTGACATAAAAAGAATATCAAGCTCACTGTAATGCAAATAAATTTACTGATCAAAAAGTCCTAATAATGGGAGGACAGAATGAACTTTAAGTTTGAAACACACCTAAAAGACAGTCAAATGCCTTTGATTTTTAAGATTAACAAATTATCACAAAGAAAGTTAATCTTTAAGAAAGTACATTCCATAAATACATAAATTTCTGCTCAACAGTTTATCAAAATGCCAAGGTTTCAAAGTACAGGTTGGTGAGTAAGACCATATCAGTCTTTCTTACGCTAAGCTCAAAAAAGACACCTTGTTTATCACCTAAATACACAAGATCAAGAAAATACATTTGAATCCCAGATGTATTTAATATAAACCCAATATGAAAAAACTAAACACATATCTATGCTTAGGAAACGGCTATCCAGCCGCTCCAGTGACGGTAACATTCTTTTCTCTGTGCACCAGCTGACAGTGCAGCTTATTCACCCATGACACACCCGTGCAGAGAAGCACCAGCCCTGTTTTTAGAACGCTGGCCAGAGCTGGAAGCCGAGCCAACTCTGGGACACACGAGGTTTCAGCCTCACCCGGGATATCCTGGATAGGTGGGGTAGGGGGGCCCCTGGGCCTGCGGCAGGGGGGCTGAGCCAGGAGTCGGTGGTGGAGCTGGCGCGGTAGTTCCAGTCCCCGCTGGGGCTGAAGCCGTCGCGGAAGCAGCTCGACTGGCCGGAAGCACAGGAGGTGGAGGCCGGGCTGGGGGCTGGGGCTTAGTGGTCTACAAGAAAAAATCAGCACTGACTACAAATGTTTCATGTTTCTCTCAAATTGCTATCAATTAAAATAAATGAGGGCATATGAGAAACTCTACAATCCAACCAGATATACTTCTAATTCCTATTCTTAAATGTTGGCTTATTACTCTAGAAATGTATCATATTTGAGTTATAATTCTCCAGTTTGTGGATTCTCCATACCCACTGCCCTTTTCCTCATGCCTCATATTTAATCATTCACTGCTCATAACAGCTCCCACCAAAGATTAGACATGTGAGGTGGAAGGAAGGAGCAGGTCAGATACAGTTTATTCCTGTAATCTCGTCCTGGTCCCAACATGTTATGAAAATTTTCAAATACCAGGAAACTTAAAAGAATAGTATAATAAACATGTAAGTTCTAATATTCTCCTACATAATCACAATACCATTTCACCCTATGAAAATTAACACATATCCCCAAATATCCTCAAGTAACTATTCCACACATTCAGGTTTCCCTATTAAAATCAAAACAAACAAAAGAAAACTCTTACAGGTGTTTTGATGAACCAAGATCCAATCAAGGTTCATGTATTGCTCCTGATTATTATGACTCGTTCTTTTTTTGTAACCTAAAACATTCCCTCTGCCTAATTTTTTTCTTTCTATGACATTCACTCTTTAGGGGAAAAACCAAGCCAAGTGTCCCACAAAATGTCCCAGTTCTCTATTTGTCCAACTGTTTCCTAATGGCACAATTTAACTTCTTGTTTTATCACTGTATTTGCTACAAATGAAAGTTGATTCTAAAGACCTGGTTAGATTCAACATAAAGAGATTTTTTTGGCAAGAATTCTTCATATTGCAAAGCATCGAGCTGGTCACCTGCTGAAAATGGTGACACCACAATTCCCCAATGGAAAGTCTGTTTCATCCTTTACAGCAAGCAAGCTGTCACTAAGGCGAAACTTCCATTTTAAAATTGTGTGCTTACTGACCGCCATGGTCCTTGGTGCTGGAGTCGGAGGAGTGGGGGCATGTCCCCCTGCTGGAGAGGACTGATACGCAGGTGTAGGAATTGAAGGAGCACTAGGTTCTCTGGCAATGCTTTGTTGCAAGTCCCTTATTAAAGACAAAAGTGTTCGAAATTAACAAATATAAGAAAACCCAACACATAAAATACCAGGTGTTTTTCTTTCCCTCATACATGAAACACTGAAGACAATGATGGTATTTTAAAATACCCTACCTTTCTGATCTTAACTAGAACTAGCTTAAATCTTCTTTCTCCCTACTATTTAATCAAATGCAGTTAGTTCTTATTCTACTTCTGAAGCCTAGGGAGAAGGTAAACATTTTCAGAGATCACAGGCGTGGCTACAGAGGAAGAACATGTCAAACCGGGCAAGTGGTCCTAAAAGACAACCCACTCTTAAGAGGTCATCCCCTGGAGGAGAAACATAACTCCTAACATAAGGACCTGTCTAAAAGTAATCAGAAAATTACAACTGCTCACAGTCAATAGCTAATATTTTAATCACTGTATTTTATCAGTTTTGTAGAAACCAGAACAGGTGAAAAAGCTAACCTACTCAAACCATTTTGTAAATTTCTAAACACTTTCTAAAGATATTTTTTTAAATGTGGCACTGCAATATTTCATGTTAAAAAACACTTCAATATCTACTACTAAAGTGAATTCTTAAAAGACAGATTGTTGGAAAGACCATTAGAATACAGTATTAGAAACCAGGAAAATATCTGAAAATCTCCTCTAACAATAAATTGAAACCCATCCCAAAAATCTCACTATAAACAAAACAGAAGTGCTGTAAGTGAAAGTTATACACCAGATAGCTAAGATTTAGTATGGGGGAGGGAAGGAGTAAAATACCTCCTTCATAATTTTTTCATTGACTACAATTTGAAATGATACTACTTTGGATATGTTGGGTTAAATAAAATATATTACTGAAATAAAAAATATTTCGCCTGCTTGTCTTAGCTTTTGTAATGTGACTACAGAAATTAAATGGTGTTACGGGACTGCACAGTATTTCACCATACATACATATGCAGCTTCATTTTACCAATCCCAGACATTTGATTCGTTTCTATTCTGTCATTTAGCCAGTAATATTGGACAGTTGTGTCGTAGAACATTCAGGCTCACACTATTCACAGTATAATAGCCCCAAACTGAAAAGTACTCAAATAGTAACAGTACAGATAAAAAAACTTGCAGTATATTCATATAATGAAATATACACAGAAACATCACACAGATGAATCTCACAAAAAGAATGTTGACTTCTGAAAGCCACCATAGAAAAGCGCACGACTCCATTTTACAGGGAACAACAGGAGAAACTAGTGTCTTCTTCCACAGCCAAGACAGTGGCTGCCATGGGGGAAGCAGGTGCTGACCAGGTGATTCATGAGCCGTGCTTCCGGGGCGCCTAAAAGTGCTCCTCACATGGGTGTGTACGGTTTGTGAGAATTCAACAAGATGTATTTATCTAGATATACTTTTCTTGTGCTTTTATTTTACATTCAATGAAAATGTTTTAAAGAATGCAGGCCCTGTCACCAGTGACTTTAACAAAGGAAACTCAGATTTTTATGACGTCTGTTGGGCTTACTCCCCCGCCATTCATTCACCTTTCAACCACCGAGCTGAAATCACTTGACAACTTACATCAGTCTCGCTGATAATAAATTTCAAATGGTTTTCCCAGTTTGTTACATTTTTTTTAATCCTCACCTCAGGACATTTTCACTTGCTTTTTTAGAGCGAGAGAGAAGGGAAAAAGTAAGGGAGAAAGAGAACACCAATGCGAGAGAAGCATCGATTGGTTGCCTCCACACACACCCAGACCAGGGATCCGGGCTTTTTTTGATTTTACAAATTTTTTTATGATCAACTATGTTCAGTAATAATTCTTTTATTATTTGCAGTTTGGGGGGTTGAATCTCTTGTGTTTGCAAGTTGTACAATCATAAAATCTGTAAGTAGTGATAGTTTTACCTCCTCCCTTCCTCCCTTCCAATTTTCCTATTTATGACATCTTCCTCTTATCTAAATATGCTGGCCGGTACTGCCAATACATTAGTAAATGACAGTGTTGGTGGGCATCCATGGTCTTTTCCTGGCTTTATGGGGAATGTTCACAGCGTTTCTCCATTAACCATGATGCTGAGTTTTGTGCAACAGACACATGCATTTTTTTTCATATGAAGGAAGTAGCCATCCACTCCCACTGTATCGAGTACCAGAATAGTTATTTTCTCAATGCTTTTTCTTCATCTACAAAGAGATTCCTCTTCTCCTTAGACTGAGAAATGCTGACCCAATCATGTCATTACTGGAATAACTGCCCTGCTTCCCCTTGGTAATGGTTCTTTAACTTCTGCTGCGTTATCAATGGCATTTTATTTAGGACTTTTATGTCCATATTCATAAATGAAATTGGCCTGAAGACTGTGTTCTGTTTTCATCTTTGCTGGCTTTTCTTAATAGTAAGACTAATTTACAGGGAGATTTCTTAAAAGCTCTGGAACCTATTAAGAAGCATTCTAATTATCTGCTTTTCAAAGGTTAACCAGAAACACTCTCTACAATCAAGTGGCCCTGCTCCTTCTTAGGAGTGGAAGGAGGTAGCTCCCTGATGTCTCCTCCCACCTCTTCTATGGACAGCCGTTGACACAGGGGCAGAGTGGTGAACAGCGTGCGGCTGGCTGAGAGCGCAAGAAAGGCTCATGGGGACGACAGACTCTGAGGTCTGCGTGCTCGTTACCGATGAACACAGGGCTTTGTACACCTCCGAACGACACTTTGGCTCATGTCTGCTTTCCTGTAGTCCCCACACCAATCACGCCACTCTCTCCGGCGCTGCCCTCCTAAACTTTTTTACCTTCTTATGAACTACTTATGTTTTTGCCTGACTACATAAAGGATCCTGCCATTATTGTAAGGCTAATAACTCCTATGCCTTTGTACTGGCTGGCAGTTCTTGTTAACTTTTTCCAACCATAAGATATATCCTTTCAACAAGCTTGTACTTATTTTAAGAACAAGTTCTTGGGCATTATCGTTAGATACTTGTTTTATTCGCTGTTTCGGTTTTTCTGTTATGAGGAAAATTCAGTCTTGCATACACCAGATTTTCTTTAGCTGTCTCTACTTTTTAAATCCCATCTTTACTTTGGTTTCCTCTTCTTTTGGTTTTCTCATTGCTACTCTCTGCACTCCTGTGTCTTCTTCACTGCCTACATTCTCCTTTGATGCTCCTTCCCATGTCATCTTAGACGTGAGATGGCTTTGTTCCTCTTCTTCTTTCGTGAATTCTGATACCACATGTTATCACCTCCTGTTTACTTAACATCTGCAGCTCTGGCATTTCTGTTTTTGATGTGCCTTAGAGAGACTGCTTCCTAACCCTTTTTAAAAAAGATGTCATAGTGAAATCTAAGCTCAGAATATTCCTCTGTCCTATGACAATATTATTCTGACAAATGTCCTTCCTCTATTAAGTTTTGTTAAATATTTTCCATTTTTCCACCTTAATAAATATAAAGCCTCTTTATATCAACTCCCTACTGATTACTCAGCATGGAATGAGTCCTGTGTTACTGGACCAGCTTTCTCAGTAGTGTCCTTCAGAAAGTGATTTCGCTGGTATTTTTTGAGCTATTCACCCTGTCTTCCCATGTTCTGTACCTCTAGTTTATGTAAGGAACCTATTTGCCACCACAGGGTAAACTGCTTATGTTTACTGGCATTTCCTGAGATCTGCCACCCTGGGCTGTTTTATTATCGTGTGACATCACTGTTCTTCTTACATCTACAGTTTCCGCTCCTTTTTATCCTTTTGGGCCCAGACATGTAGCTGCTTATTTGCTGTTTTGTGAAATACCCAGGAGAAAAGGAAATTGCTAACTCACACTGCAAAGTTTACCCCGAAAGTCTCCACAAAGTTTTTTTTGTTTGTCTGTTTTTAGGAAAATACTTCAGCACAATTTGACACAGAAAACAAACTTACTTTAAGAGCTCATCTCTTTCTGTCTTCCGTGCAAACACGATGTCACTGCATTTGTTCTGGAACCTGACCAGGATTTCAGTCAGCTCGTTGTAAAACTACAGGCCAAGAACAAATATAACGAATAAACCAGAACGGTTTTTTAATTTGAGGAGATACACAATTCAAACGTCACTTGTCAATAAGTTAAAACTGAAAAACTAAAATTGTCTGCATGAGACACTACTTATTATACTACTTAATATTAAATAAGAGCTAAGACTCCTAAAGAAAATAAAAACTAATAACATCACATTTAGAGAACACTGTCACCAAACATTGAACGGCAAACGTTAAAAGTCAAGTATTTAATAAAGACGCCAGGCCTGTTTCACTGGAGGGACTAGATTTGCACATTCACTTCAGAAATGCAGGCATCATTTCAGAAGCCCTTTAGGAGAATTTTCAAAGGCTCTCTGGAGAGTTTTCTCAGCTTATCTGTTTCAACAAAGCATTTTAAACAAAATTAAAATAATATTTTACTACACTGTTCTGAGAGGCTCTGCTGTATCTCTACCCTCTCTTCCGATGCCTTTACACTGTTTCTGCTGTGTTTACAGCAAGATAACTTCATTCCGTGATCATTACGGAGCTGAACTACCGAAGGAGTAGTGTTTCCGAAAAATTTAAAAATCACTTGTTCCCTCATAAGCCAAGTAATTGATTAAAAAAAACAAATATAAGCATTTCCATAAACTGTTTAAAGAGTAAGTAATAAAACACTTAAAACATTTACAAGTCTACCATCACCCAAACCATTAGCACAAAATGTAAAAGCCATACCTACCCACCTTCCCCCACAAAGATCAGCTCTGTTTCCTCATAATTCCTTCACACAGGTCAACTTTCCATCCCCCAAAAAAGTGTGATTAGCTTTTAATACTTCTGGGCTAATTTCTGCCACACCAAATGCCTAACTCCTTTCCTACCTGGGAAACACACAATTCATCAAAGTTCCCATGAAATGCTGCCACTTCCATTAAGTTCTTATAACAAACCTCTCAGGGGCAAAGTCATTAAAGCTAACAAATCTGAGGCAAAAATAACTTAGTCCAACTGGAAAAAATATTAACTTCCTGAACAGTATATTCACATCTACACTGGATAGCTGTTGTTTCTTTTATACACATACCTTCGTGCCCTCCTCCAAATTAGCTACAAGTTCTACAAAGTTGTCATATGCAGTAGCCAAATTCTTCAAAACTTCTTCTCTTAAGTTAGCTTCATTGTTAGATTGTTTCATTTTCGAAAATTCCTGGTGTGAGACCTTGTTTAAAAAAAGACTTACGTTACTTGCATTTACTTGCAAAATTAACACAGCTCCTAACATTTTTATTGATACTTTCCCAACTATGAAAGTCATATGATTACATGCAGGAATTGCTAGAAATTTACCTAGTATTTCTTTTGGGATAGAGCAATGCTTTAAATCTTTCCTTAAGCAAAAATATCACAAAGTCAGTGCATGTCAAAACAATAATAATTACACATTTCTATTAATACGCAACACTTGTAAGAAAGACAATCCTAAGTGAACACAGATTTAAACCAGGCTTACCTCTTCTTTAATTTTTTAAAACATGTAGCTTATGAAAGTATGTAAATGTCACCTGAATATTTTGAAGAAGCCCTTCTTGCTTCTTCAGAGACTCCTGGACTTGAGTCTTAAGGCCCCCATAGATCCGATCCAGTTCGGTAACAGAGAGCGCTTCCTCATTTATCACACCGTCTTGAGCCAGAGCAGTCAAAAATTTGCTCGTCATGTCAAAATTCACTGACTTCAGGTCGCTCTCAAGACCCTCTCTTTCCTTTTTTACTTCATCAAGATTTGCCAACAAGGATTTTAATACATTTACAACCTTAAAAAAAAAAAAAAAAACCTTAGTTTAATCGCCAAAAAAAACAGAAGCCAATTTCAAAAAGGGATTTATAGACAAAGGTTCAACAAAGGCTCGTCCAGAGTCAGGAAGGCACAGACTGCCCATCGGACTGACGTAGATGCAGACGCCGCACCCTCTGCGGGGCTCAGACTGCGGCAGCGGCAGCAGCAGCACCACCAGCAAGAGTGACGATGTACTCAACACGCAGTAGGTACCGGGCACTGTCCTAAACACTTGAGAAACATAATTTAATGTTCCCCACGTGAAGAAAATGAGTCTCAGAAAATTGATGCAACATGCCCAAGGCTGCACAAATACTAAGGAGCAGAGGTGAAATTTGAAACCTAAGCCTGACTAACTCCAAACCCAATCTCTTATCCCTTCTCCACTATACTGCCTACCTCTCATGAGGTATGGGAAAGTGAATTTTGACGAGTCAATACCCTATTTTGCTAACAGAAAAACAGAGACATATGGAGAGAGTCATGGAGACGACAATACAGATACATATGGAGAGAGCACACTAGATAGGAAAAGATAAAGTATAAACTGTTTACTTTCATGTACCAGGAGAGAAAGCAGGTTCTTATACATCTATCTCTTCATTTCATTGAGAATTTTCTCTCTCTTCTTCAATCCCGGCAGTCTCTGACTTCATCCCACATGACTCGAAAACAGCACTGTGTAGTGCTAGAGTGCCCGTGGCCCTCTACTGCCACCGATGAACTGCTCTCTTCCACTCACATCTCTTCACACTTTTGCTGGGAACACCAATCCCAATTCCCCTCCCAGCATGCCCCAATGATGCTCATAACAGAAAGCTGGAGAAGAGTCAAAGGAAGTAGGGGGCATCCACGAACCCCACCTACATTCCTGTGTGTTTTCTTGAGAGCTTGTTTGGAGGTTCTAGCAGGGCAGCGCAGCTACTCGTATACCCTTGACCGAAGACCGGTCCTCTCCTCTAGTTGGGAAGGTCGTCCTCTTCGACAGAGTACGCAGCTTCGGGAGGGACGCACATGCATCGGTGAGGGAGGAAGGAGACACCCGCCTAGCCAGCCAGATCAGCCGAATCCACCCTGGCGATCAGTGGGGTGACAGATGTCACAGCCAGATGGCCCTCACATCCCCTGTGTGTCTTCTTAACAGTAGCATTCGAGCTCCAATGGATTTCCTCACCAACTGCTTACTGACAGGAACTCCCATCCACTCCTCGTTTATGAAAAGTAACCTTTTGTGAAGACCAAGACCTGAGGGAAAGTCTCAAGTTTCTTCTATATTTAGATGATCTTCCTTTTGGCCTCTGTTTACCCACCATATCTCCTAAGTGTCCTAATCTTAACATTCAGAGTCAATTAAAAAAAGAAAATGAGGCAGTAGGAAGAAATATTACTCCTTGAGGTCCAAGAAACATCACATTGTCGACATGCTAAAAGGAAGGAAGAAAATGAATCCTAACTGGACGGACATGACAAACTCTGTTGAGAAATCTAGTGGAATGGGATATTAGACAATGTGATGTTAGATGCTGGATAAAGATCTTATTTCCAAGTAACTTCCAGGAAATGGAAAAAAGGTGCAAAAGAGTATATAAAACCTGCATTTTGATAAACAGAAATCAGTACATATGTATGCATGTGCAATTTTTTTTGCAAAAAGAAAAGCACCAAGGATGAACCAGAAACTAGTGAATGTATTACTTACAGGAAGTGGGTGGGAACAAGATGGAACAAAAGGGGATGAGATTTCTCTGCATGCACCTTTTGTATCACAAACATTTTTACATTTGAAATTAAAATTAAATCAAAACTTGAATACAGAAACAAATGAACTAACTGTTCATCAAAGTAAAACATAATTACATAATAAAATATTTCAACTCTGAGTATATTCCCTTAGTGGACTCAATGGACTTAGTTACTGTGTAACCAAGGGCGGTTTACTACCTAGAAAACTCAATTTTCTCACCTGCAAAATGAGAATAATAATAGTACCTACCTCGGGAGTGTTGTGAAAACTAAAATAATCCATAAAAAGTACACAATGTAATTTCCAACAGAGAGTAAGTGTTCAATCATATTAGCCATTATTATTAACTGGTAGTGAGAAGTTTTATGGTTTAACTCTATATTTTGGCTACATTATAGACAAGAAGTTAGGCTTCTAAGCATTCAGATGGGGATAGAGGAAAAGATTAAGAATTAAAGTATCCTTTTTGCTGAATTATAACTATTTCTGTAATTATGTGACACATTTTGTATTGGGGGGAATGTAATAGGATAAAAATTTTAAAGGGTTGCAACAGTATTATCTGTTAGCATATTTAAACTGATAATCGAACCTCTATGACTCTGAAGACTTTCCCCTACAAATTCTGTTTAGGTATCAGAAAAATAGGAAATGTCATTTTATTCTCTATCAGTTATGCCAAACAAAAGCTAGAAGAAAAGAGAAATAGTGCTTGCTTCAGCAGCACATGTACTACAAAAGGAAAAAACAGCCAGGGTAAATAAAACTGGGAGAAAAACAGGAATATGCCGAACTGGTTAAAAAATAGTCTAATTAAGTTGAGAGTTAGGAACTCTCAACTTGCTCTTATATAGTACACTACAACTTGATCTTATATAGTATAGAAACTGAGAGCTTCTCAACAAATACTGAGCTAAAATTGTGGCGACAATACCCCCAAGTCAGCTGGGAAGCATTCTGAGCAGACAGACAGGGTTCACACAAACACAACTCCCTCGTCAGTGAAGAACTAACTGTGCCCAGGACAGGAGAGTGAGGTAGGAAGAGAACCCCATCGGGATTTTAAGAACCACAAGTTCTAATACCAGCTGTGTTATGAAGGAAAGCTAACTTCCTAACTTTTATGTTAGTGAGTTTTCTAATCAGAATCGTAAAAGAGGGACCAAAGGGCTATTTAATACGTCTTGTGCCATGATGCTATGATTCTAAGTCTCTGAAAAAAAAATGCCATTTGAAACAACCAATTTACAGATGAACTTTTAAACTGTTACAAAGAGACAAAGATTCACTGTATGACAAACATCCTTTTTTCTAACTGTCAAATTTAGAAATTTAACCATATTTCAGATACTAGCCTCATTTTAACAGAGTAAATAAAACAGAAAAAATGAATTAGACTGCTTCCACAAATGAAATACCAGAATAGCAAGAAAAGGAAACCACTGCCTGAATTTCTTATAAACCCCAGTTTACGACTTAACATGTTATCAAGCTAAAGTATATAAATAATCAGAAGACTCCTCTGGTATTTACTTCTGTTTTACAAACCACTCCAATTAGCTTCCAACTACAATCACATTCCTTTACTACGTTGGGGTGCCAGTGGTGATCAGGCAGTCAAACACTTTTGAATCATTATGTGCTGGGTACTGTTCCAGGTGCTAAAACAGTTCTTTCCTTCGTGGGAGGAAGAGCAGGGCAGAGGAGGAAAGAATTAAACCAATACACACTAACAGAGTCATATGGTACACAAAGCTTCTATTACACAAAGGAGAAACAGAAGCCAAGCTAAGGGAAGAAAGTCTCCAACAGTAGGTAAAGTAAAAGTTAAAGTCTTGAGGCGGGCACAAGCTTAGCATGTTCAAAAGGGGGGCGGGGGAGGCCAATCTGGTTGAAGAATAGTAAACGAAACACAAAATGGAGATGAGGTCGAACAGAAAGGCAGGAAAGAGATCACCTACAGGGTCTGCGCTCCATCTTTCAGAGCAGGGGCTAGCACACTGCTCCTGGAAAGGACCCGATGGAAAGTATTTTGGCTCCATGAACCAGCCCCTGCTGCAGCTCTTCATCCTGCCTTTGTGGTGTGAGCGCAGCCATGGGCAAAACAAACGAAGGAGTGTGGCTGTGTCCCAACGAAAATCTACCCACGGACACTAAAACTGGAACTTCATACAGTGTTCATTTGTCAGGAAACACTACTCCTTTGACTTGCTTTCAAACATTTAAAAATGTAAAACGGATTTTTGGTTGATGGGCCATACCAAAACAGGAAGTGGGCTGGATTTGGCCCACAGGCTGTATAGTTTGCCTGTTTAGATTCAAAACTCTCCGTAGCATTTAACAGCACCAAATAAATATGCCCTCAATCAAATTTTCAACTTTACTTCTCAGACCCTGTCATTTATTTTCAGAAAAGGCCAACATGAGAATACCTCTACACAACACGACGGCAGGAACCTGGCCACACTTACCAAACACGAAGGCTAACCCAGAGGGGTTTTCTGTCTATGTTAAGGACCACGGTGCCCAGCACAGTTCCTGGCTTCTAGTAGGCCCTCAGCTAACGTTTGGTGAACAAATGAATGAATGGATGCCAGCTGTCTCTGCACCTGTCTTAAGAACTACCTGTTACTAAAACTAAGAGTGAACCTTGTGTTTGCAGATGATCCATTAGTCTAGAAGGCACCTTTGTCGGAATCAGAAAAAGCGCCCGCTGGGGGGGGCACACGGCTTTAGAGAGTGCCACTCTGTGCACCACCTCTGAGGAAGAGGAGATGTTTTCCAACCTCCATCACCCCAGGAAGACGTGACTCTGTCAGTATAAGTGGGTACCACCTTTCTGCAGGGGGAGAGACCTTTCTTTGAGTGAGAGACCACATTCATATAACTTTTATTATAATTGTTATCTTTTATTATTGTTTTTTATTATTGTTGTTAATAAATTACTGTACCTAATTTACAGATTAAACTTTATCACTGGTAAGTTGTATACGAAAATACATAGTATAGACAGGGTCCAGTTATTTTCGGTCTCAAGCATCATTATTCCCCGTGGATAAGCAGGGACTACTTTGCCCCATCAGGTTCCCCATCCTGACCCCCTTTAGAGATTCAGGTTCTGTGCACACCCGACTGTGCCGTCTTCTCTTAACTTAGGGGGCTGGTTTCCACTGAACCTCTAGTAGCCCCTCTGGGCACGCCTACTCACTCAATCCTCGGATCCTAGACATGGTCACTTTTTCTGTCTGTCTTTCTACTCTTCTCATAACATGCCAACTTGTTAAGAAGTCTGAAGAGAAGGGCTCCGAAATGCTGGGATCTAAGCACTGTGTCATCTACATCTTCACAGTGTACTTTCTGTAGTTGTGCTACCTAGGTTTCCACCCAGTACTGCAGTTATCCTGGTCTATGTCTAACCTTCAGCACTGGACTGCAATGAAGGGTGAAGGCTCTGTACGATTCCTTTGTGAATTTTCCAAGTACCCAGCATAGTGCCCTACACAGATTAGATGTATGAGTCTAGGATGAGTAAATACAAGAAATGCTTCTGTGAAAAGACAAATAAGAAACAACACTAACAAAGTTTGAGATCTGCTGTCCCAAGGAAATTGATCTTTTTCAAGTTTTCAGCAGTATTTCTTGCCCTGTGGGTTATTTTCCTGCATACTTCAGGGCCTCCATCTTACCCTACTACATTCCTCCTCGGGCACTACATCATACTGTACTTTCTCCTCTTTCAGGACTCTCCCAATCAGATGGCCCACTATTGATTTTTTCCTCCCTGTCAACGGGAGAAAGGCCATAACGATGCTGCTGCCCATTTATTAACATGCACACTGGGTCAGTGTTCCCTTCAGAGGCAGCCTCTGTGGAGCAGGGTGGGACGGGGAAGGCAGTACAGAGTGACATCCGAAACAAAGAACGTGTGGTCAGGAGAACGTCTAGCGAAACCCGGTCCTCCCACTTCAGAAGTTTTCTCCCTTCTATAAAACCTTATTAAATACTGCGAACATATAGAGTATACAGAATATAGTACCCAGCTCACAAGAGGCATTCAATAAATGGAAATTATTATTACAGGATAGTAATGATATCAGCATAATTACCTATTACTCAGTGTATATATCCTGCTACTTTATAACAACCTCAATCAACATCTGTATTCTTAAAAAGATGCCAATAGGAAAGAAACTGCCAATTTGCTGTTTGTAATAGCTTGAACACAGTTTTCATAAACAAATAACCAGCCACATCAAAATGCATTTCTCACCTCGCTGCCCTGCATGGTCTTTGCCGGGTTGGCAGAAGGGATGGCAGCATTCAGCTCAGGCTCCGGCTTACACAAAAGTGCAATGGTGTCACGGTGGGACTGGTAACGTTCTTTCACTTGTCCATCTGCTTGCACAGCTTTATCCAAAACTGCTCTGAAGTTGGCTCCCTCTGCGGGGAAAAAAGAATGGTATCAGAGTACAGCACTGATTTTGACCGTAATGGTCACAGACTGATCGTACTTTTAGTTCTGAGCTCCTCCTACACATCCCAATTTTCTGTACTTAAACTTCAGCATTTTTGGAGCTCCTCTCTTAAGAGGCATCTGACTTTTATCCCCCTTCCACAGGCCTCGATTTGCTAGATAACAGAAACTCGGCTCCTGTCCATCTTTGCATTTCTGCTTTTGAAAAACCAATCATAAAGCAAAAGCACAGTTATACCTTGCAATACATCTGTGGTCAGTGTTCACCAAATAAAAGGTAACTGACCTTAATCTTCCCCCACAACTCACAAATATGGAAAGAAATCATTCATCCCCTTGTTATAACTTATTTAAAAAAGCATCCTCTCTCAAAGGATCACTGGTTCAATTTGACTTAAAAACACCAAAGTTTTCAAAATAATAATTTGGCTTCAAATTAACTGTTAAAAATCATCTCTTACTACCCAGGATTCAAGTAAAATGAAATTATAACGTCATATACATAATATGATCTTGTTTATGTGAAATATACACAGGGCTGAAACAGGAAAGGAAAAGTTATAGGATCATTTTAATTTTCACTTTATATCCTTCTTAAGAACCTGAACTTCTTATAATAAACATGAATCACCTCTGTCTATTTTTTTATCTTACAATGAACCAAGGAACAATACCTGCGTTTTCACAATGGCAACAGCTGCAGTAAAAACAGGTTTACAATTGAGCCTAATTTAACCAAGCAAAAATATGGATCCAAATTGCAACCTTATTCATGTGAAAGTTATTCATGCACATTTTTACCTGCTCTTAAAGGCTTGTAGAGTTCATTGGATGCTGTCCTTTGCCAGCGTTCTTTGAATTTTGCTCTTAAATCATTGTCAGTTGCTTCCTCTTCATCCAACAATCTTAGTGACTTTCAAAAAGGAAGCAAAGCAAAAATGAGATATTTCTAGTGTAAAAATTTTTTTAATTTTTTAAATTATCATACTCAAAGTATGTGAGAATTAGTGAGATAGGACTTCTCTTACTTTACTGGTTAGAATACAAATAGGTACAACAATTTTTGTTGTGAAATTAATCTTAAAATGTATTTAACAAAAAGTCCTGTTGAATTAAGGAATAGGTGAGCCATTACCTTACTCAGTAAAATTAACAAAGGAAGAATAACTAAGAGATTATGTACAACCATATACCAAGACAACTTTAAGCAAAAATAAAAATAAACAGAAAGCTTTGGACCTTAGAAGCCATAAACAAAATAGAAAATGAATTAACTACATGAAAATAAAAGATTTAGACTTCCATCCCAACAACGCACTGAGAAGTAACCTAAAAAATGCCTTTCTGATGCACAGCTGAGGAGACAGGCAGTGGGGTCCAGAAACACAAGGAAGCAGAAAGCAGTGCAAACAAACGTCAGAGCCCATGGTACCTGCTAATCTCTGATGGCTACAGCAGAGGGCTGGGCTGCACGCTTTTCTGTCAAACGCTGCAGTGAACATGTTAGGCCTTGGCAGCCACAGTCTCCATCACATAATCTTTTTTTTTTAACAACCCTCTTAAAATGGTGATCATTAGTGAACCATACAAAACAGGTAGGTCACAAGCCAGGCCTGGCCCACTATCCCTAGTTTGCCAACTAGTGGCGTAGAGTGTGAATTTAACAGAACATGAGTAGAGCCCTGGACGGTGTGGCTTGAGTGGCTGGAGCATCGTACCATAAACCAAAAGGTCACAGGTTCAATTCTAGGCAAGGCACATGCCCAGGCTGCGGGTTTGTTCAGTCCCTGGTTGGGGCACATACGAGAGACAACCAACAATGTTTCTCTCCCTCTCTCTCTCCCTCCCTTCCCCTCTCTCCAAAATCAGTTAGCATGTCCTCAGGTGAAGATGAAAAAAAGAACACAAATAGACACAGAAATATCAGTGGGGCTAATAAGAGCAGGAGGACAGATCAAAGGCACTCTCCCCCCTCAAACTGGGACATTTCCAAATGAGTGACACTCACTGGATGAATTTTGAACAAGAAAACTTCCCAACAGAAGGAAAATTATGAAACCTTGGTTCTAAATGGAAAGGAAAAGTACCACCTAAGATTCCTAATTAAAAGCGTGAACTTAGGCCTGAAAATTACACTACCTATATGACACAAAGTCCCAAGATGCACTTCTAATTTAAAAATTAACCACAAAAAAAACCCTCAAGTTTAAATTGGTGTCAGGTTTATAGTGCCTTTTCATAGCAGAGGCAAACAAATATCCTCTCTAGAAGAAGTCACTTTAAACCCAGATCTCAAAGAATTCCTACAAATAAAGTTTCAGGGTATGCGAATTCAACCCCCTCCCAAAAAAATCATTGAACAGTAAATGCAATGCAGTATTCTGGACTGGATTTTAAGCAGAAAAAGGACATTAATGGAATAACCAATAAAATCTGAGTACTAATACTATACCAATGTTTATTTCTTCATTTCCACAAATGTACTGTGGCTACATCAAGTCTTTAACTTTTAGGGAAGCTGAGTGAAGAAACTCTCTGCACTATTTTACAACTTCCCTGTAAATCTAAAATTATTCCAAATATAAATTTTCCTGGAAAGGAAGTGGTAAAACTATCTCTACTTGCAGGTGATATGACCTTATATACAGGAAATCCTAATGAATCCACAAAATAACTATTAGAGATAATAAACAAATTCAGTATAGTTGAAGAATACAAAATCCATTGTATTTCCACACTCTAGGAATGAATAATCAAAAAATTAAATCAACAATTCCTTTTATGACAGCATCAAAAAGGATAAAATACTGAAGAATAAATTTAACCAAGGAGGTGCAAGACTTGTACATGAAAAATTACAAAACACTGTTCAAAGAAATTAAAGGACTAAATAAATGAAACAATCACCCTGTGTTCATGGACTGGAAGATTTAATATTAAGATCAGCAGTCCTCCCCGAATCAATCTAAAGAGTCAATGGAATCCCTATCAAATTATAATACTAACTTCAGGATTTTCTACATACAAGATCAAATCAAAACCAAAATGAGATACCACTTCATGCCCACATTAATGGGTGTGATTTTTTTTAATTAAAAAAAAAAACAATTATAAAGAATTAATGAGGATGTGAAGAAACTGGAACCTTCATACACCACTGGTAAGAATTAAAATACGGCAGCTATTCTAGAAAACAGTTCAGCAGTTCCTCAAAAAGTTAAAATACTGTATAACCCATCAACTCCACTCCTCTGTATATGTGAAAAAGAATTAAAAACAAGACTTCCGGCCATGATGGAGGCATAGCTGGAAACACTGTACCTCTTCTCACAACCAAGATTAAGGACAACAAATATTTATAAACAATAACACAACCAGAACACAGAAAATTGAAATACGGAAGTCGACAACCATTCAACCCGACCGGTAAGAGGGGCGGAGTCGGCAGGCGGGGGAGAGAGAAAGCGGCAGGAAAACGAGGTGGCTGCCAGGCTCGGGAGCACCGGGCGGCCCTAGGTGGCGTGGAGCTTGCAAACCCCAGACGCAGGGAGGAGACGAGCAGAGCACGCAAGGCACACAGGGCAGTTAGCCAACTGTGGACACATATTCGCGTGCAGATA
Source organism: Carollia perspicillata (assembly GCA_004027735.1). NCBI lineage: Eukaryota > Metazoa > Chordata > Mammalia > Chiroptera > Phyllostomidae > Carollia > Carollia perspicillata. Next base: position 20,746 of record PVKM010024009.1, read on the forward strand.
AACTAGGCAAGACTGGGCAGTGAGACGGACCGCACAGCCCAGGGCTCCAGCGACGGG
>PVKM010024010.1:0-20671 GCA_004027735.1 Carollia perspicillata
TTCTATTCCCCAGAGTTAAGTTCTTTTAACAGCCTCTTTTAGTTTAGAGTGATAGTGACCTTCATAATTCTAAACGATGTGCTTCTACCCCCATTTCTTGATTAAAACAATTTTAAATGATCTTTTCACTTCTCAATACACAATAAGATCACTTATCTCTTTTCTTTGATTAAATACTTTATACCGTTATTTTAGTTTTTTAAACTACCTTTGTAACTCTTAAGAACATTAACTTCTCTTTATCTTTCTGTCACATTCTGGCCCTACCTCCCCTTTTGCCCTTTGTGAGGTGAGGCTGTGAGTGCCCCGGCCCTTCTCTCCACAAGTTCTGTCTCTTCCAAAAGCCCAGCCTGCAGCTCTGCGTTCACTCTAACCTTGTTAAGAGTATTAGCATCTGTAACCTCTCCAGTAACCCTAGCCATGTCTTTTTACCTTCTGACAATACACTGATGATGGAATTTGAAAAATCAGTAACCAGGCTTCACACTGGTCTGATCACGCCCGTACTATTCGGGGCCAGGCCAAGCTGCACACTCGAGTCAGGGTCTTCTGCCTAGGCCCAGGGCCTTCACCTCTCGGTCATCCTGCAGAAATGTTTTTAGAGTTAAGGTCAAATCAATTTTCCTTTTAATACTCCATCAGTTATTAAGTTCATGTTACATAATTTCACATTTTGTCTAGACAGTGCATTTCATGGTCAGAGTTTTTGTTTGTTTTGTGGGAGGGTTTTAATGGCCTTTCTTTTTCACTTGTGTTGGTCATATTCATTATATCCTGTTTTTTCTCTTGTTCTTAGCTTGTGTACCTAATACATTCTGATCTCTAAAAAGATTATATTAGAGGCCTTCTGAATACTTTTATTTTCTCCAGGGTCTGTGTTCCGGTTGTTATTCTCTTCCCTACTATTGATTTTCCTCATATGCCTGGTAATGCTTGGTTATGTGTTCAGGGCTGACGTAGAAGAAGGGGTAGCTGGGGTGAGTTACTCTGCTATTTCATTTTTCAACTGAAGTTTCTCTGTACAAGGGAATTATAACCGGCAGCTCTGTAAGGGATGATCCAGGCAAAGAGATTGATGGGGTCTCTAATTAATTCTGTGCATATGAATATAATTCCACCACGTATGATGTTTTTCCCTTTTTTTTTCCCACTTGCACAAGACTGCTCTAGTGGCCTGTGGGCTACAAGATTTTACTTTAGGGAATACGGGTAAAAATCTTTTCTCTGCCTCCAAGCCCTCCAAATTCCAGAATGAAGAGGGCTTTTTGTGTTTGGGGATAAAATATCCTTATTGGGATCTATGACTTTCTCCCTAGACTTTGGCTAAGTTTCTGTAGAGAATAGCCATGCAACACTTTGACTGGAGAGAATACCAACTGTCTGGGCTCTGTTCTGGGAACGGGGCAGGGGAATGGGCACACAGACTGCTACAGTGGTCACGTCAACTGTCTTTGTTGACGCCCTTGTTTCAGCTTCATTTCCATCTACACTTGGGCACCAGCTAATTCTAAACTCAGAGTCTCTTGGAGGTTCCACTAGGCAAATATTTCTCAACTCCCTGAGAAATATCTCAACAAAATCCCTCAACATATTTTAGGCTGACTTTACCCATTGTTTCATTTCAAAACTCATTTCTACCCTTTCTGAATTTCAGATGTTGTTTTGAATGTTCGCTGGTAGCAGTTTTCTCCCCATCATCCTCTTGTTTTCTCAGATGCTATTGGTGGATTCTTTTTGTTCTCTATACCTACACCGCTCACCACCACAGCCTGCTATGGTTGGTGTTTGAAAAAAGATGGGAGGCAAACAGGGATGCCAATCACTGCATCTTCTGTTTTGCTAGTTTAGAATCCCTACTTAAAAGACCTCTCCATTTCCAAAAGGAACACCAATATGAAGGATAAGACGTAGAGGTTGCTACTTGAGGAGTCAGGTGGCATGAAGGACATGAAGACAGAGTTGCAATGGGTTATTGATCATATTTCTCAGCCTCACAAAGGGAAGTGGGCCAAGGTGATTTTTGGTCAAGGAGGTACACCTGTAGTGTCTCCGGAGTCTCGGATTCCTGTCCTGCCAACTGCATCCGGTTCAGTGGTTGCTCCATTTCAGACCGGCTCTTGCACACTCGCTTTCCCGACTCCGCAATGTCCCGAAGAAGAATGTTTCCTTCACATCTCTCCACGTGATGTCTCCACAAAAGAATTGAACCAGAGTTTTAATTTTATCACCATTATCATCCTTGTTATTATTACAAAAAAGGTTGGGTTCCATTGATTCCTATTTCGAACTTTTTAAAAACCCCGTTGGATTTTTAATCTGCAATTCCCAGGGTTTGCCAGTTTAGTACCATCTGCAGATCAGTTAACGTGCAGTTTAGCCTCTCTTTGAAATCAGTAATTAAGATGTAAAGTAAGACTGAGCCCAAGACTAATTCCCGGGGCTTCCCACTGGGACCTCTCCTGAGCCTAATAACTCTTTTATCACCACCTCTGGTTTATCTTCTTCCAGCCAAGTCTCAAGCCATTTCACTAGGTATATAATTACGTTGATGTATCAGAGTCACCACATTAATTTTATTTTTTAAATGTTGTCTGATACATATATTTATGGTGTTTCGCTTTATATTTATTTATGTTGAAATATTATAGCCAAAGAAGAGAGGAATACTTTAACCAGGCTAACCTTGGCATTTTCTGACAGACAATCACTTAGTCTGGAGATGTACACAGATGATTACTGAATAGTAGTGCTGCCATTTAACTGCAGCCAAAGTTTAGCATCAAGGATATAATTACAATTAAATAGTCTTTTTCCTTCTATCTTATTTACTTTTAATATTTTCCACTTTTCTAAGTATCTTTCCATTCCTTGAGGATAAAAACAACAAAAAAGTAACTGTATTTTAGTAAATGTGTTCACTTATTCCCCAGTCAACCATAGGACAATCTTTTGTTTTGGGGTCTTGGGCCTTTTCTATTAGCTGCCAATTATCTATGTCTCAGACTGACATTCAAATAATTAAATATTCAGGTGCACTGATCTTGCCACCAAGGGTTTTATGAGCATTTGAGAAATTTGTTTAAGTTTAATTGGGAAATTAAGCCATGGGGCAACATTACTGCAAAGCTATACTGCTGTGTTCTGAGTAACTAGACTAATCTAGGTCAGAAACGCACAATAGGACATACAAACTCCCAAAGAACTCAAAATTGTTCTTTTAAAGATCGCCAAATCCTAAGACACTTTAATCTTCCCATTCTGGCACTCTTTCTTCTTTGGGTGTACAGATTGGGCTCTGGTTTATAATCTAATTCGTCTTAATGATCTCTAGCCCCTGCCTCTTTCCTCTGGCTTTCCTTGCTCCCTTCAGAACTCACTCAAGTATTTTATTATTTGTGTGTTTGCAAAACATATTGCCTTTTTCTCTGCAGCATCAGATAACACTCCCAGCACTCTGAACTGGACAGTGGGTTCCCTGTTTCTGGGAAACACATCCAGACAGGCAGTAAACATTTCTATGTCACTGTAAATACTTGAGAGTTTATGATGTATACACGACCGTGGAATGATTATTTTTCCCAAGCTGATTCTTAGCTACCTCCTGGCAGAGGAAACCAAATGAATGGGCCGTCCTCACTTCATATTTCTTTAAGACCTCCTTAACATAACTGAAATTTACCAAAAGATAAAGGGGGGAAAAAGAGAGAAGGGAAGAAGGTGAAAGATAGAGAGAGGAAGGAATAGAGGGAGGGAGGAAGGGAGAAAAGAGAAAGCATGAGAGTATGTGTGCTTGCATCTAATCTTAAACTCAGACTTTCCCAGCTGTTTTCTACAATCTGTATAGTCAAAGCTTTTTTTTTTTTTTTTTGGTAAAACCTCCTGGATTCTCCTTGGGTGAAAATTTCCATAGCTACACAGTCACATTTTCTCCTCTTTGCCTTCTTAGCAAGTAGAGTAATTAACTAACTGAAGACCTGTACATTGCTTTAAAAGAAAATCACACATGTTTGAGACTTCTGAAATCATGAACCTCTTGAGATGGATACAGAAAAATTAGATTCACTTATTTATTTCTGTTTAGATAGAAGCCCTTTAATTAAGAGTTTAAGTAAAACTGAAAAGAGTTTTGTCAATGGTGTTCTAAGCCCTGCTATTCCTTGTGAGCGAGGTAGCTACCTGTTTCCATCAGATTTAACCAGCTTCTGTGATCCTGATTTTGGCTTGTTATTGTTGTACTCTTGCTTTTGACTCTATATTATTCTATTCTCCTCCCTCCTATTTTACACTGATGGTGACTTACAACAAAGCTCTACTAAACTGGAAATACAACAGGTAAGAATAATTAGCATGCTGCTTTGTTTCTCCATGCATGTTATGTAAACAAAGCATACATATGCATATGTGAAAAACAGAATCTTGGATATTCAGGCTCTCATATAAGACTGATTTTTATTCTGTGTATATTCTTTTGCTTCTTGTCTTAAAAATCATCTTATAATTGCTTATTTTTCAGATAATATGATAGACTAGATGCCATTAAAGTGGCATACTTTGGAAGCTATAAGGCAACTTAGAAATCAACTATTCTACACTTTCAACTTAGAGATAGGACAACTGAAATTCAGAGAAGCCAATCTGTTAGCTACGGAACTAGAACTAGAGCAGCTGGTCGGAGTGTTCTTCTGTTCTCTCATCATAACAATTACTAGGTCATGTGAGCATGATGGAACCACAGGAAGACATACAGGTTTGGCCTTTAATGGAAGTATCTATGGGTTACGGCCAGCACCAATGCAAAACCTCCATAAATGTACCTAAGTGAATGAATTTTTATGCTCTTTGTGAATTATAAAAGTAATGGGTAGGTTGATCATTACTAAAAATCTTTGGATAAAACTCAGAGAGAGACAGTCAGAGTACAAACCTCAGAAGTGGAAGTCCTGGGTTAATCTGCTTGATACTAAAATTGGCTAGGAAGAATGAACTATTTCAACATGCAAACCACTTAAAACACTAAGACTGTTTCCAAACATGTTCATGGGTCCTTTGAAGTATATAAAACATTTCTACAATAATTCTAAAAACTATGACTTACATGTTAATTAATAACTTGTCCTTCCACTATGGTGTGCAGTTAATTATGGAAGAGGTCGTGGGCACCATTAGATGGCAGCATGACACAGAACTCTTCTGTTAAAAGCTTACAGCTCAGTTCACATTCACGTCCGCATTGTGCTCATAATAAGTGCTTACATTTTAAAACTGAAATGCAAAGTAGGGACTCTGATCCAAGAGAGTGAGAGAGAACTGAGAGGAAAAGAAGGGGTGAAAACGACAGGGAAAGAGCAATAAAAGCATGAAATACAGATTGAAGATGTATTCTGGGAAGCAAAACAGAACTTCTGTCTACCCTGCTGGTTAAGGACTATGTGATACAAACATTGCAGAGTTTGGTAAATGTTTAAAACAAAGTTATTTTATTTAAAAAAGCAAAAGGAAAGTCATTTAATCATTCTGAGATGTTGCCTCTAATAGTTCCTAAGAGTTGGGCATTTACTTTAGGGTAATTTTGTATGATAATGATTTAGCATATAAAAATCTTTTTTTAAAGAGGTGTAGGTTTAATAAAACTCTTCAAAATAATCCAATTTCGCTTTTGCAGACAGGTGTTATTCTATACAAAATTTGAATATAGTTATGAAATGCAACTTACTCTAGAGCTCTGACATCCCGTATAGACAGCCTGTATTATAAGTGCTAACAGGAAGAAAAAAACACTGAGAGAGAACTCGAAACTCTTTATTCACCAAAAATTACTTTGTATGTAGTATAATAGACACCATGCCTGGGTAGTATTCTTGGCTGATGTAGAAACACTACACTTCTAGGGAGGAATGTAGAAGATAGTAAAGCTGAAAGGCTCTATTTTTTTTAATTGGTCAATGGTGAGTGTAAGTTTTGGATGGCACAATAAAAATAATCCATTTTTTTTAACACTTTCCACTCTTCTACTTCCTTCGTATGGCCAGCTCCTGACATAATGAGAGCAAAGTAGCCTATTGGGACCAGCTTGAGTCCATGACATATTTTAACAAGGAGTGATCCTCACTAATTAATGCTGGGAACTTTTTGGAGCCCCAATGGTACCCCTCCCCCCTTATAAATATGGTTTCTCCAGGACCTAGATCTGCAATCCTACCAGGTTCTTCCTTTTCCAGATCATTTTCCACAGTAGGGATCCATTCCAGTTAGTTCAGTATTTCAGCCCAAATCCACAGACTTTGCTAACTGGGAAGTGTTATCATTCATGTATATAGAGATGTTTTGAACTAAAAATTTTCTCCTCCCTTCCAGAAAAAACAAAAAACAAAAACAAAAACCAACCAAACAAACAAAAAACAGTAAGGGTCTGCCCTATATACAGGGTGCCTGATTCTCTCATGCTCCAGGGCATATTGTCATTGCCAGCTGTGGTCAGGGAAAAAAAATCCCCATCCCTGTGATGTAATACAGTACAATTAGGCACATAATGTAGATTTTATGCTTTTCTCTGAAACATCTGGCATGCACAACTTTCTAAAACCAAACCTTGGAGAGTCAGACCTCCTGTAGTATTTTAATATCAATGTGTCTTCTCACATATTAGTTACCTAACGTTTGTGCCAGTTTTTGAAAATACCACATTCTAAATATCACCTCTTGAATGAGTGTGAATTCAAAATGCCTGCCAGGGGGTTATGTGTTTGGGGGTGGAAACTAATATCTTCCCTAATCTGAATACCAAATGAATTTTAGATTGCCATTCTGGCCCAGAATTAGCATTGGCCCTTGGGAAAACCATTGCTTATGTATTCTTTTCAGTTACCCGGAAATGAGTCAATCTATTTAAACCTTGTTGCTAATACTACATTTGTATTTCTGGCATATTAAGAAAATAGGTACAGAATTATTGCTTTGTCCATAGAGAAAAAGCTAGCAATGGAAAGCTTTAAACAAATTATCCCCAAGTTCTCAGGAAAAAAGAATCGAGTCACTTGGGCAATGCTTTCAACTAAAACTCTCTCACTGAGAACCGTGATCTCCTCAAGGCAGGACAGTGAGGGTGAAGGGAACTGTTCTAGCAAAATGTCTTGGACTCGTCATGCCATCTTTACAGAATTCCATTTTCCCATAAAATCTACATCTGAACAAACAAAAGATAAAAAAAGAAACATGGACTACACAAATATAAAACTAGTAAAATGAGAGAAGCCCACTTATGCAGCTCATATATTCAGAGAGTTTAATAATATTGTAAACTGTGGAAAAAACATTTACAAATGTACATGTGAAATAGCTTATATTGATTTATAAAAGCTTGGTTGGCCTTTAGTCATGATTCTTTTAATAATGTTGAAATTTTAAAAAGTAAATGATGGACTTGCTTGAACCAACTACACCATGAATAAACTCTAAAATAAGAGAAAACTCAAACTAGAAGGTTATAATCTGCACAATTTTCCACACCCCCAGATAATTGCTTTACTATATATTAATGTTTAATGAAGAGATTATCTGTACACTTATTTTAACATTAGAGTGTCAGATTGATTCAGAACAGTAGATTCAGTGCCACAGCGCCACCTCTTTGGTAGAGGTATTAGGAAAACCTTAGAAAATTGTCCTCGAACTCTCAGGGCCTTGGTTTTCTCACATTTGAGGAAGAGACGGCTATGACAAGATGGCTTCTAAGGTAGTTTTCAGATCTAAAATACTGAGTCCACTGATTTCAGTGTGATACCCTATAATTGCGTGGTGAATGCCTTGATTTATAAGGTTATTGTCTGTCATCTGTGCATTTTGATACTTTCACATCATAGTGGTGTTTGATAAATGTCAAAAGAGCAATGGTCACGATACCACACCGTGAAGCAGCCAGAAGCAGATGGCAGTGCTGGGCACGGCGAAGTAGGACAGATGCAGCGGGACTTCTGTTTTAACGCTGGAAGCTTAGAGAGGGTTGAAGGACAAGACTTGTTTTTCTTCTGATTTAACATGGAATTTGGTGTAAGGACAAAGAGGACCATTTGAACTATATGAAACAATACATAAAAAGGAAAAAATTGAGTCCCAGCAATATGGCAGACTGACTGAATATGAACCACTTTCCCTTAACTAAGATTCATAATATTTTGTATAAAATATGATACTATTGTTTTAGTGGAAGTACAAAGACGAGTTAGAAAGACAAGAAAATTCCTAACTGCAGCGTGAAAGCCTAGGAATTGGGGCTCTGGTCCTTGGGATATTGGCAATCTAGTAGTATCGGTCCAGGAGGGAAAAAGGCTGTACCTCAGGCTTACTTGAGTAGGCATGGGGGACAAAGCCAGGCGTCCGGAAGCATCGCCCCTTTCTGAAAGAGCATCCTGGGAAGAGTTAAGAATGTCTGTGTGTAGGCAAGCAAAAAAATCCCCATAATAAATAAAAACGTGGAGTGTGGAGTCCAAATTTGTACATCCACGTTGCACACGACTCCCACGTAGAGAGATCAATGGACGATCTAGTCCGAGACTAACAAAACCTCTGTGGCACTCGGTGAAAGTGGATGGAGGGACTGTGCCACGATGTAGAGTTCAGGAGACTTCCACAGGAAACACACACACACACACACACCAGCAAACTACAGAGACAACAGCAGCAACAATAAAACTCCAACTGAAGAGGAGCTTACAATGAAAATTTAAAAACTACATAAGGAAGTAAATACCGGCAGGGAAAGTCAATGGAGACACCAACTGCCTCCATGAAGATCAAAAGTTTAGTACAAAATGTGTGGATGTCACTAATATTTAAATCAGGAGAGTGGCCATGCAAGTGATTCTTATTTTCTAATTTTTATTTTTCTCTAGTTTGTAAAATGTGCACCAGGAACTGGTATTTATTTTATAACAAGAAAATAGATTGTGAAGGTTTCTATTTTGCAGAGTTCAACATCCTAATTCTTGGGGAAATCTTTGAGAATTCCCCTCCCGTCAGTGGTGACGCGGATGTAAAAATTTCCAGCTGAATTTTGTTTATGGGAAATGCTGCATGAAACCTTAATAGTTTGGTTTGTAACAACATTTTTTTTTTCTTGAATGCCCTTCCATTGCTTGCATGTATAAAACCAACATTCTGGAAATGCTTCAGAAATCATGGAAATAATTATTTTTCCAACTCCGTATAATATCCCAAAGACCTCTACTCCTCCTTTCTAAGAACAATAGAAAGGGTATGTCTGTCTCAATTATATGAAATTGTGATTAGTACATTGTCTTAAACTGATGATTAAAATATATGGCAATTCATTAATATCAGAGCTTTCAGCCATAACGTGGGTGCACTACATTAGAAAGCAAAGAGTGTTGAGCCAGAAGCAATAATGCATTTTCCCTGCATGTCTGTAGAAGTACAAATAACCTTTCTTTTTCTTCAAAAAACTCAGTGCGGAGCCCAGAGGGGGGCACACACTCAGCCCTCCGTGGAAGGAGGGGCCGGGGCTAACAGGGGGCTGCCTTCAAAGGTGGTAGAAACCCAGGGGGACTTTCATCGCACGTTTTCAGCATGGGAAGGTCTTTGAAGATTTTTGGATTTTCACTTGACAGGTGGTCTCTCTGCCTGCTGCCGTCTCTGCTGATTGAAGGCACGCAGCTCGGCACGACTCCAGCCTGCTTGGTTTTCTGGAGGTAAGGCTACAGGAACCTCTCCCTTTTGTTTCATGCAATGATGACTTTTCTTATGGGAGGGTTATGGTTTCCCTTCCCACACTTCCCCACCCACTACCAAGTGGTGCTCACACTTGAGAGCATGAACACCTGGCCTTTAATTGTATTAGACTGGAAGGGCCCAAAAGGAAAAGTAGTAAGGAGGAAAGCGCCCACTAGATGGCAGAATTGATCAAGAAGATTGTCTGCGCAGGCCCTGAGTTCAGGGAAGGCCGACTGGATGGAAGAAAGTGCTCTGAGAGCAGGTTCCGCCGCGTTTCCCAGCACTGCTCCGGACCACCTCAGGTGCTGAGCTAATCCTGGCCGACCACCGCTTTCACACCCCACAAGCAAGTGGCACTTTAGGGACTGACATGGCAGTGTCTGCTGATCCGTGGGGTTAAACACTTTGGGATGCTCCGTCACTGGAGGTAAGAGATGCCCTAGAAGGCTTTAATCTGAGAAGGGTGACCTCTGACACTAAAGGATAGGGCACTCAAGACACTTGCAAAGATCATTCAGAAGGGATCTTTTTCTGTGGTGTGCAAATTTCGTTTGTAGTCGAGTTTGAACATGATAAACCATCACACCTTCACTTAATGGGTGCTTATACGGTCACGTTTATATTTTTCCCTTCTTTTGTTAAAAAGCAGTCCCTGTAACTTACACATGTTCTGAATAATGGGTAGTGTATACAGTGAGATTGCAATTATTTTCATTAACTGGGATTTAGAACATAGAGCTTGTATGTTCTATATAAATGTGGGATGACGAGTCAGACTGTGCATGCGCACAGCGTAAGGAGGAAAAGGGCACAGGCGTGAATAGTTATGTGAGCCCAGTTTGATGATAGTTGTCCTTTGGCCAGTTATGGAAATGGTCGCGATTGTAATTTCTGTATGTGTTGATGGGATGTTATTGATGACCTTATTTTCCATCTTATATGTCTCCTATAACAACAACCCAAAAGCTGGAGAGGAATAGAACTACCTTTCTTATTATCTCTTTTTGTTACCTTTTTATTTTGGAATCATTTTAAATTTAAAGAAAAGTTCCAAAGACAGCACAAGAGTTCCCATCAACGCTTCATCCAGTTTTCTCTCATGTTAACGTGTTACTTAACATAGTACATGTGTCAAAACTAAGACATTAACTTTGGTAAAATATTAGTAACTAAGCTACAAAGCTTATTCAGATTGCACTGGCTTTTCCAATAACATTCTTTGTTCCAGGATCCAGTCCAAACACCATGGTTCATTTGTGTCCTCTTTTAACTTAATTAGTGCTGAAACATGAGGTAGCAGCATCCTTCCCATCTTCTGCTGCCTCTTCCCTTTGATATGAAGCACTTTAAAGCCTAAGTATTTAATGCAAATCTCATGGGTGTTGGCTCACATGGGAGCCCAGCTTGAGCGAACCGAGGTCTGGGACATTTCAGATTGTGTGAGTGCCTTAAGATCCTTCCAACTTCTCTGTTCCCCTCCCTCACTGAACTACTTAAAAGGAGACCTTTTCATTCCATCTGTTTAAAAAAAGAAAGAAATCTCTAGGCAATACTTTGCCATTGAGGAGATACAAGTGGATTTTTGAAGCATCCTTTGACACTGTTCCTTTTCATGGTTGCCTGGTTTAGCCAATGAGTGGATCACTGCTTCTTTGGGAAGAATGCTAAAGAAGTTTTCTCTAGCAAGAGTTTTTGGTGTACACAATCCAGGCGTCCCCACCTTGGTCATCTGACTTTGCTTTCTCGCTAGTTTTCCAGGATCATGAATCATTCAGTGTCAACACAACAAAAGGTGTTGCAACACTCTGTTGGTCATACAAAATAATTGTTAGCTGGGAAAAGGATAGATAACACAGAACAGAAGAAGAAGCATACAGAATTAGTATAAATTTCTAAAAGGGATCTCAAGATAAAAATCACTTTTCATTCCATATGCAACAGGAGGGATTTTTACATGTTGCCAACCACTTACAAACACTCCACTGAAGACAGTCACTTGGGTTATATGAAAAGGTTACATTTATTATCATCTTTCTGGCATAACTAATGAAGCTGCCTATCTGTGACTGAAAATACCTTCCTGGGTTCTCAGCTGCCGTCTCTGTGCTTGGGCTGTGCCCAAGACAGTCACACTGATAGGGAGCTGATGTTAAAACTAGAATCAAAGGCAGCAGGAGTGGGAATCAGCCTCCTTTAACGAACCACGGAAGCCCCTCCGCGGCACGGATGCGCCCTAAATCACCAGTTAGATCTCTGGTGGTTTCCCACTTGAGAGATGTGAGGAAGATCGCACATTCAAGCTCACAGCAAAGGCTCAGCGACTTGTCAACATACTTTCTAACACACAGGCTTCAAGTTACCTTAAGAATTATCTTGATAAAAATTGGAAATATTTCCATCAAGCGTTTGATTTCGCAGTGACCCTTGAAGGAGCTAGTCACTGCCCGAGGAAGCATTGGGCTTCATCTGAGAAGTCCTCTCTGACTCCCTCAATGCTTTGGCCACGGTTAACTAGGGTTCTTGTTAATGGCTTAAGACAGAGGTGAGAGCTAAGTGACCTGAAGTTGTGCAGTTTTTGTCCTCAAATTGATTAGATAATTATGTGCACTATTCTCTTTTGTTTGTGAATGAATACCTTCACTTCCATTAAATGATCTATTATATCATTTAAAAATAGAGAATACTCAGCGCTGGACTAATATCTGGTACAAATTAGGAGACTGATAGCAGATCTTGATGCTGACTACTCCCTCTTATAACTGTAATTTACATTACAGAAATCAGATTTGCTTTTTTGTCCTTTGTAAAGAAGTTGAGTGAATATACCCCAAGAATCCCAAAACAACAATTCAGAAGAACTCATGCACCCCTGTGTTCATAGCTATGCTGTTTATAATAGCCAAGTGCTAGAAACATCCTAAATGTCCATCAGTAAATGAGTGGATCAAAAAACTGTGGTACATTTACACAACGGAATACTATGCAGTGGAAAGAAAGAAGGAACTCCTTTTGCAACAGCAAGGATGAAACTGGAGAATATTATGCTAAGTGAAATGAACCAGTCAGTATAAGACAGATGCAGTATAAGACAGACAGTCAGTATAAGACATATGATCTCACCCACAAGAGGAATGTAATGAATAAAATAAACCAGCAAGCAAAATAAAACCAGAGACATGGAAATAAGGAACAGACTGACTATGACCAGAGGAGAGCGGGGAGGAGGATAAGGGTGGAAAAAAGGGGAAGGAACTAGTCAAGGAACATGTATGAATGACCCATGCACCTGGACAACAGGGTGGGGATTGACTGTGGAAGTGGGGGTGGGGGCTGGGCTGGGTGGAGGGGGGCAAAGGGGGAAACTTGGGACAACTGTAGCAGAATAACAATTAAATATTTAATAAAACATTCTGCCCCCAAATTCCGTGTTATTTTAAATTAAGTCAGAAATATATTTGGAACATCTATTCTGCATTGGTTTAGTTGCACGCATTGCTGTTGGCAATTTCATTAGCATGCATTTCTTGGACATATTCTATGTGTCCTGCACTATGGGTGTTTGAGATTAGTGAAGCTCATAGTCCTTACATGTTTTAGTATATAGTTGTGGAGAGAAGGGTGTCAAAGAAAGTGGGGAAAATATTAAAATAGGGCAAGATAAGAATACTATATAGGATCAGTTATTGTTTTGCTAATCTGATTTACATAGTTTGCGTTTCCATATTCAATAGCTGTGTTTCTGGGATCAGAAAGGCTCATGTTTCAAAAAGTAACATATTCTGCCCTGGCTGGTGTAGCTCAGTGGATTGAGCATGGGCCTGTGAAGCAAAGGGTCGCTGGTTCGATTCCCAGTCAGGGCACATGCCTGGGTTGCTGGCCAGGTCCTGAGTAGAGGACACAAGAGGCAACCATACATTGATGTTTCTTTCCCACTCTTTCTCCTTCCCTTCCCCTCTTTCTAAAAATAAATAAATAAAATATTTTTTAAAAAAAGTAACGTATTCTACTAAGACTGGGATTAGAGTCTAACTTTCCTACCAGCTGTGTAATTACAGTGTAGGGTCCTAATAAATCCTCACCATTTTTCTCCTTTTGCATCTGACAATTAATTATACAATAAATTAAACAGAAACTTTACCAGATATGTTCAAAAGCAAAAGAGTTTTGTGAGCTTAAGTGGTTCATGTATTCAACAAAGAAAGATTTTTAATTGGAAAATAATCAGTGGGTCTAGTATACTAGTTTAGGTTCTGTTCTAGTTAATTTTGGTTGATAATCTGAAAAGGCTAAAAATATTTAACGGACTTCCCCCCACACCTCAGAACAGGGCTTATGGGATAAGGGTGGCTGAGTGAGAATACACAGTAGCCAGTTGTAATGCAAAGAGCTGAAGGCAGAATTTTAGAAAGTCTGCTTAAGACTGCAGGCAGAGAATGAAAAAGATGCCTCTAGAAATATGCATAGTTAACAGGAAATATTACAGAGACCAATTTAACTAGTGAGGAAAGAAGTTCTTGAGATTAATTATGAGGCTTCATGGAAGGCAAGAAATTTGTCTAGGACTTCGAAGAACAGGTTGGTTTTAGAAAGTCTGGAAGTAGAATCAGAGTAATTCCAAGAGGACAATATGGTGAGAATAAAGTTCCATAGTTACACGACTGCCAAATGTTCCTTGGAAATAATCGTAGACCTATTTTATGTGGGCCTGACGGGGAAACAAAATTACAAAAGCGACGGCAGACCTTTAGTGACATGCCGAAGGGTTTATTTAGACTTGGCCTTAACGGTGTCGGGAAGACACTGGCTTTGAACACAAGGATGACATGATGACAGTACTATTTTAGAGGTTAATTTAGACATAAACATGGTAAGGTTGATACAGAGATTAATTAGAGGCTAGATAACAATCGGAACATTCCAGCTTTGTAGCCAAAGGGCTTGAACCAGAGTGCGGGGAGCTGGAAATACAAAGGAAGGGAAGGATGTGAGAGGCAAGTCAAAGCTAAAATTGGCAAGACCTCACTTTGAGCCTAATTGGATTTGGGGAATGACTAGGGAGGCGAGTTGAAAACAGCATGAAAGCTCCGTGTCTTCAAGACCGAGACTATGGTGTTAAAATGAATTCCAACTGAAAACAAGAATGCCTGTATTGCAGGGTTGTCATGAGACGAGAAAGTCTAAATAATAACCAATACAGTGAAGAGCCAGTGAATTCAGCATGAGGAATCTCAAGGTTATGACCGCCCAAGTGGAGGTGGCCCAAAGCGCCATTCTCCATTGCCTCCATGGGCAGAAACACAAAATCTATTATTGGTAAAAAGGGAACAGAGACCAGCGTGCAACCAGCTGCAAGAGTTACCAAAACGTGGCCCACATGCCCAGCTCCATTTGGTAGTGGGTTAGGCAAACAAAGAAGGCGGCAAGGCATCACGCAAAGAGAAATTTTTTTAAAAGGGTATTTATTACATGTTCATGCAGAACACCAAGTGCTTTCCCCTCCACGTCCTGTTAAACAAAAATCACTGTGCAAGATGGTAGAACGCTCACTTTAGAGGTAAGAAAAATGACACAGATTTTAAATGAATTAACCAAGGTTTCTCAATGAATGAGCTGCAAAGCTCGTCTCCTGATTCCCAGGCCAGCATCTTTCAAGCACCACCTGTACTTCTGTCTACACGTACTCGGGCAACGAACTCGGCCTGGGCAATATGATCCCTCTGTACCCCTGTTTCTACATCTGTGAGGTGGGAATCACAGTGTTTAACTTGCATGGTTATTATAAGGCTAAAATAACGTGAAAGGGTGTACAAATTGTTGTGTACTGGAACGTAGAGGTCATTAGCAGTGTGCAATGATCAGCAAACTGCTTCGAACACGCAGTCGTACAACTATACTGGGCAGAGGAGCCGCAAAGGAATTGAAGTATGGCTGATAGTCTCTGATCATCTGACTTAAATTCTTCAAAATTGATTTTTATCGGACAAATACCTCTGAAATATTTCTTCCCCTTGATTTATTTATGCAAAATGAAACAACAGACTTGTCTGTTCTGGTCAGACAAAAAGTTTTAAGAATCATTTAAAATTTATTATGAAATTCCTTGATCTCCAGTCTTTAGACTCCTTGCATATATTATGCTAATGTATCTCTTTCATAAAGCTCATACTCCCATACTAAACTCATGGCAATGCTTATTTTAAAGCTGTTAGAAGGCTTAAAAACATGACCAGACTTTCAAAATTATGGTTACCATTTTGTTCCATAATATTGTGTTTGTCTTCTGTGAAAACCTGCCACATTCAATAGCCATATGTATGTTAATGAAAGAATAATCGTGACAACTAATAGAATACGAGTCCTGTCAGTGTATGACTCAGAGCAAATCAAAACAAAACTGCATAAAGACAGTACGAACCCAGATCTGAAGCTCTGTGGTTCTTAACTAGTTTTATGTTAATGAAACAATTATTAGAACACACAAAACCCTTCCTTTTTAATTTGATAAATTGAGTGGTGATGTGAGTTAATTGAACCATTGGTGTGATAATAAGATGCAATTGGTATGATTTATCAGAGGATGACATGGTTGCAGGCATTGCTTCCGCAGAAAATAATGGCTGTTATTACCTCTTCCTGAGGTGAGTATGTAAGCCATAAACCTAGGTTATTGCTACACAGGTCATGAAAATGAGGGGTCCATTTTGACTTTCATCTGAGTAAATATTTTAAGGCTGTCTCTTTAGAGCCACACTTGCTAATTTTGCACTTATTCTTCCATTTTTGCTCCTTTCCCCCTCATTCCCCAATGATTTTCTTTTATTTCCAACTTGTCATACTAGTTAGGTGTGTGATGTTAGGCACATTTCTTATCCTTTCTGAGTTTGTTTGTGTATATGCAGAAGGTAAATGATCACATCTTCAGAGGGAAGAAGTAAGCTTCTATTTTAACGCTGGATATAAATAAAGCTTTGTGACCATCATTTAAAAATTAGGCAGCCAGCACTCTCTAGCCCACGGCTGATGAATCCGATCTTCGCTACTTATCTCCAGGATAATTCTCCATTTTCCTAAGAATGCTGCTTTCGTGGGCATCTGATAGGACTTGAAAAGTATGGTTCTGAACCGTTAGAAGATTTTCTACTCACGTGTTAGAGAAGGCACTTTCACAGATTACAGCAATTAGCAGTTGTTCATCATGTTATCTTGTGTTCATAACAGGACAGGGGCCACAGAGTACATAGGCTGAAATTCCAATTTTCTTATACCATATTTGGTTTGAGCCATATTTGCTGTCTTAGGAAGAGAAATTAACTTATAAATAGTTTCTTAATTTGGATTTTATATATATATTTAAAACAAATAGTTGTTTCTGATAGCATTAGCAATAAACACTTAAGAGAGGTCCATCTTTGGTGCTGTGACCATACATAGTTACCTATATTATGCAGAAGAGCTGTACCCTCATCATATAGCAGAAGGAGTCAGGAGCAAGAAACACTATAATGAAGACATTAGGTTGTAAACTTCTAACGGGGCACAGGGACTACCTCTCACCCATTTTCTGCCTTCCACAAATACACAAGTCACCATCTTATAAATAGTGCTAAAACATATATCAAACTTCATGTTTCAAATAAGAAATTTTAGTGGTTGTAGAGCTGATTCTAGCTTCCTGGCAAATTATAATACCTTGACATTAGAGCATGTACTTAAATAGTAAACTCTTCTAAATCTTGGAAGTTTTAAAGTCAGAAAACTTAAGATACCCAATTATTTAGACTGAAGATGGTTCAGTAAGCTCTCAGCATAAGAAACTGGAAGGTAACATGTTTAACACAAAGTTGATCCTTTGGGATTCTTATTGGCAAATCAAATTTTAACAAACAAGAGGAAATATAGACGTTCATAGCATTAAGATTTCTACATGATGCAGAACAAGCTTGTCAGTATTCAGTCAATATTGATAAGAAAGGGTGGGCCTGGTATGTCCTAGCTGATAAATAAGTTTTGACTTCCATTGCTATTATTAGGCATCCTCCTAAATGCCTATTTTTAGAAAGCAACCATGATGGCCATTAATTGAAAAATGTTCTGTCAAGGCACCTGGGTACTTCTCTACTGCCTGAAAATATTACCTGCAATTCATTGCAGCAAATACTTTCTTCTGAAATAATACTAACAATGTGACACCAGGCGTTAGTGTGGTAACACTGCTGTGATTTGAACACTGTTTCAGGCAAATGAACAACCGCCAGGAACAACCTCCGAGCATCTACATCTCATTAAAATGACTAATGCATTTTTTTTTCTGTCACTGTGAGACAACATTCAGATACTTGGTAAGCTTACTTCCACCTACAGCTTGATATTCATCAACCATGCTGAGCTGGCTGGGAATGTGAGAGGTAGAGCTCGTTGTGTTATATTGTGTTGATGGTATTTTGTGTGATTGTTCCGTATCTCCAGTGGTCTGGGGAGAGATTATGTTTCCAGCCTTCTAGTACACATGAGATGACACGAAGCACATTGTTGATGCTGCTGCACTGTCAGCGTGGGCTACAGAGCCACAGTCTGACTTCTGAAGGCTGAGGTTGTGCATCTGCTGGCTCTAGAGAAACCCTATATGTTCCCGAAGATCTCTAACGGTGATAGAGAGCTTACAGCTCCAAAAGAATGTTTCCGTGTTGCAATGTGATCTATAACGATACATTTGCCGGACTCAAAAGTAGAAAATGAGATCTGGGTGGTAATCTAAACTTTAGGAAGAGCTGGAGACACAGTGACAAATAATTGTCATACTTGTTAATTCAAAATGCAAGCTATATTCCCTTCATCAGTGGACATTTCTGCTTTTAATTAAGGGACACGTGATATAAAAATGTAATTAGACTACATAATAGACCAACAGACCAATGAAGAAACAGAATAGAAAGCATAGAAATAGACATGACTACACATGGAAATGTAGTTTATTACAAAGGCAACAACCCAGATGAACTATTTTAACAGATGCCTTTGGAGCAAAGGGATGACTACTTGGGAAAAAGACAAAGTTGGATTCTTTGTATTATGCTGCAAGATAAGTGAGTATGAGATTTGAATGTAAAAAGGAAAACCATTAAAAGAAAGCATGAGTTCATTATTTTATAACTTTGGTCTGGAAACAAAATGCTTTTTAACTATGATCCAAAATCCAGTAGCCATAAAAGAAAAGATTGATGAGTTTTTCTACATAAAAATAAAAACTATATCATGAAGATAAGAATTCACTATAAGCAAAGTCAAAAGACAGATGTCAAATAAGGAAAAATATCTACAAATTATATCATAAATAGGGTTAATCTTTATAATATATAAATAACTATCAGAAATTAGGTTAAAATTGATCAATAACTCCCTATAAAATAACTAAAAGACATATAGACAGTTCATAGAAAAATAAATACAACTAGCATTAAAAATATGAAAAAAGAGAATTATCATGTATAATATGTAATTTGTGAAATGAAACTAGGTATCTTTTTTCACCTGTCAGATGGGCCAAAAATCAGAAAGTTGTTAACATGCTCTGCTGACAAGGCAAGGGGGGAGCAGGGACTGCTCTACATTTTTGGAAAGAGTGTGGAATGATGCAGCCTTTGTGGTGGTAAACTCGGCAATGCAATGTCTTCTAGATGTACAACAACATCCAGAAAACACATGAAAGAAATCATATTAAAATTAAAGAATTCAAACATGTCTAGTTTTGTCCACTGCGGGCCCCAGAAATCTTGATGCTAAGAGTGAAGTAGGGGACCCCGACCTAGATGCCAGTCTCGGGAGGCCGTGTGCATAGTCATTATTGATGGCTGCTGGCTACGTAGGTGTAAAGGACTGCCCCACTCAGGGTGTGGGTGAAGCTGGCCATCGCATTTCAGGGCATAGAATGATTGAGAAGAGGGCACAGTTATCAATGAATGAAAAGATGTTTGACTGGAATGAAGAAGAAAATGGGCTTCATTCCGACAGCAAGTGAGAAACAGCAGAAAGAAATGACACTTTCCCCATGGCAGTGGGGACTGAAGGTGGGTGACACAGGAAAGTAACACCAGATGAGTCCACCACACACGCGGATTTGTGCACATGGAATCAACCTTGTTGGCACAGACGTATCTGGCTGAAAAAGGTAAACCCCACTGGGAAAGTGGGAAAGCAGCTGACCTGCCTACATTCTAAAAGTATCGACTCTTTTTTTCTTTGCCTCCTTGTGAAACGTAGCTTCCATCTGCCCTGTGCCTCCATATGAACTTAAAAATGTGGAGAGATTTAAGGACAGATTAGAATGAACATAAAAATGGTTAGAAAGAGTAAAGGGACTAGACAAGTTTTGTCAAAGGATTTTAAAAACAGCACTAAATTCCATGTATTTGACTCCAACGCTATTGAGAATGTGGAAATGGGTATATAGCCAGTGATGCAGGCAATATAAAATAGTATGAGTTTGCCCCCAAACCCTGAAATTTATTTATAAAACATAATGTATTTATCCTGACATGTTTAAGCATCAGTCACCTTCAAAGTACTCTCCATTTGATGCAATACAGCTATTGAGACATTTTTTTCTGCTGCTCAAAACAGTTTTTGAACTGATTTTGATGCCCTTTAGTCATGTTTTGTTCCATCCCTTCCACATGGACAAAACCTTTCCCATTGAGGACTCTTTTCATCTGAGGAAACAAAAAAAAGTTGATCAAGGCAAGATTAGGTGAATAGGGATGGTGGGTTACAGTGTGGAGGTGGCTGTCATGTTGTTTTTGGTCAAAAACTGCTGAATACTCAGTGTGGTGAGGGCAGGTTCACTCATAAATAACCCATCATGAAATGGACAAACATGTTGAAAGAGTCTTAAAAAGAATTCACTGAAGCCAAACACAGCCTCTTACAACAGCTCCAGCTGGCACACTGA